>CAUYPK010054524.1:0-53395 GCA_963574355.1 Loris lydekkerianus | reverse complement strand
AGTTTCAATCTTCTACAGGTTGCCAACCAGTTTACCCAGCACCATTTGTTGAATAGGGAATCTTTTCCCCACTGAATGTTTTTAATTGGCTTGTCAAAGATCAAATAACAGTAAGTAGCTGGATCCATCTCTTGGTTCTCTACTCTGTTCCAGACATCTATTTCTCTGCTTTTGTGCCAATACCATGCTGTTTTATTCTAACTATTGTCTAGAATCCTTACCACTACTATAAATTGTTAATTAGCACTGTTTACTGTATTTTATATGTCATATGTATTATTATAGACTGTGTTCTTACAATAAAGTGAGCTAGGGAAAAGAAAATGTTATTAAAAAAATCATAAGAGAACATTTATTTACTGTTCATTAAGTAGAAGTGGATCATCGTCAGTGTCTTCGTGTCGAGTAGACTGAGGAGGAGAAAGAGCATGCGCTGGTCTTGGCACAGGTGGAAGAAAACCCACGTTTAAGTGAGCCTGCACAGTTCAAATCTGTGTTGCTCAAGGGTCAACTGTACTCAATTCTTCAGAGATGATCGGACCAGGCGTGGTGGCTCAGCCTATAATCTTAGCACTCTGGGAGGCCAAGGCGGGTGGATTACCTGAGCTCACAGGCTTGAGAACAGCCTGAGTCAGAGCGAGACCTCGTCTCCAAAAATAGCCGAGAGTCACCTGAGCCCAAGAGTTTGAGGTTGCTGTGAGTTGTGATGCCACAGCATGCTACTGAGGGCAACAAAGTGAGACTGTGTCTCAAAAAACAGAGAGATGATCATTAACCTTACAGGACTAATATAAAATGTGAAAAACCACACATAAAAGGGCTAGCATGTAGTAAGTCTTCAATAAACAGTGGTAAGGCCAAAAAAAGAAAACAAAGCAGCAGCAATTGTGGCTGCTTTCCCTCCATGGGATCAGCTGTTTAAGGAGGGCATCGGGAATGGTGTCAGATGGAGTCAAGGTGCTGAAGGCAGAGCATAAAGGATGCCTTCCTCATGGAGACTGAAACCACAAATTCTAGTTAGAGATCAGGTGAAATAGCTCCCTGTAGCCCAGCTAGTGATTTCTTCCTTATAGTACATACAACACTTTGTTCATATCTTCCCCCAAAGAAATTTTTTGCTCTTCTTGTCCAGTTGCTTACTCCTGTCTCCTCCAGAACATCTGTATTGCTCCAGAGTATATGTGTATTTTTGCTTTCTTGCTTTGTTGCCCAGGCATGAGGACGATAGTTTGGTCATAGCTCAAAGCAACCTCAAACTCCTATTTAGCCTCGCAAGTACCTGGGGCTACAAGTGTGCACCACCATATTTGGCTAATTTTTCTATTTTTTATAGAGATGGGGGTTCTTTCTTTCTTTCTTTTCTTTCTTTCTTTCTTTCATCTCACTTTGTTGCCCTGGGAAGAGCACTGTGGCGTTACAGCTCACAGCAACCTCACCCTCTTGGGCTTAAGCGATTCTCTTGCTCAGCCTCCCAAGTAGCTGGGACTACAGGCGCCTGCCACAATGCCCAGTTATTTTTATTTTTTGGTTGTAGTTGTCATTGTTTGGCAGCCCTGGGCTGGATTCGAATCCGCCAGCTCTGGTGTATGTGGCTGGTGCCCTAGCCGCTGAGCTACAGGTGCCGAGCTGAGGCAGGGTCTTTCTATGTTGCTCAGGTTGGTCTTGAACTCTAACTCCGAAGTGATTTTCCCAGCTGGGCTCGGAAAGTGCTAGTATTACAGGTGTGAGCCACTGCCCCCAGCCAGGATATGGTGAAGATATGTCTGTTTCTCCCTTCAACTCTTTCAATACAGATGAAGTCCCAGCTCCTAACCTGAATGAAAAGATTCTTCACGATCTTTCCTTTACTTACCTCTAGCCTTATCTTTCACTGTGTCTCATGCGGTGACAAGAGCTATTAATATAATGGAGATAAACAGAGGATTCTGTGGGAACACCAAGGACCCAACCCAGTCTTGAAATCTGGGGAAAGATTGGACATTTGCCCTTTTCGTGTGGGCAGTTTATCTAACATCTGAACTTTCCCCCTGTATTTGGGAAATTCCACAGGATCTTGATGGGGAACAGGACCTTTCTCACACCTCAGAAACTGAGAAGTTCAGATACTCCTTTTCCCTGCTCCTTGGCAACTAGAGCACAGGAATGTGACAATTGGACTTTGCGTCTGAGTGAGTGACAGGGTGGCGGTAGCAGTGGAAATAGTGATGGTTCCCTTGTTTTGTGCTGGCTGTGGTGTCTCCAGCAGACTCTTTCTTTGCGTGTTTTTAGCTGCATTTCTGGCTATCTACCTTTTGTTGATACCAGCCTTGTTTTAGAGCCTAGGGTTTCCAGCCCTTGCATTGGATCTGTGAGGTTACTCATTGTTTTTCCAATAAATCTCTTTTCTGCCTAAAGCAGTGGTTCTCAACCATCCTGTTGCCGCAGCCCTTTAATACAATTCCTGTGGGTCGTGACCCACAGGTTGAGAACTGCTAATCTAAAGGAACCCGAGGGAATTTTTGTTACTTGCACTTATAAAGAACTTTGCCTCATACTACCCCTCCAGCTCCAAGTTCCCCATTCACATTTAACTTCCTGCTTGTCTTCCAAACTGACCATGGTTATCTATACTCTGGGCCTTCTCACATTCTGTTCTACCTGGAACACTCTTTGTCCCATTCTTGATCTGTTTACTCTTGATCATCCTTTAGGACTCAGCTCTGTTGTCACATCACTCTTTCTGCGAATCTTTCCCCAGATTTCAAGACTGGGTTGGGTCCTGGGTGTTCTCGCAGAACCCTCTGTTTCTCTCCTTTATATTAATAGTTCTTGTCACTCTATTGTAACTGTCTTTACTTTTCTTGGAGACACAGGCTAGTATTGTGTTGACTATTTTTGCACTGTTCCTGGCAAATAATAGTTACTATCTAAATTTTGTTTGTTAAGTGAAAAATTCTATTAATTATATACTATTATATTAAAATTTGTCTACTTGCATATCTATTTTTTCCTAATAAACAGTAAATATTCTTGGCACAGGCCAACTTCTTCATCTTTATATCTTTAATTTATAGCATAGTACTTGGCTTATAGTAGATGCTGAGACAATGTTGAATGATGAACTAGTGAATGAATGTCAGGGCTGTGTCTTCAGAATTTCATTTGAATAG
Organism: Loris lydekkerianus; assembly: GCA_963574355.1. NCBI lineage: Eukaryota > Metazoa > Chordata > Mammalia > Primates > Lorisidae > Loris > Loris lydekkerianus. The sequence goes on along the minus strand of CAUYPK010054524.1, from coordinate 50,246 downwards.
TTTTTCCCCAAAGAAGCTATCTTCTTTGACCATAGGTTCATACTTACTAACATTTTCAGCTTCTTCTGTGTACAAGGATTAATTGTTTATTTAGGAAGATAATTTACACATGAAAAAATATGTTTGACAGGTAAGTATATTTTATGTACCAAGTGAGTTGGACAGATGTCGCTGTTCCTTCAGGGTTAAGCTATATGTGACATTCTTTTTCTCTTATTTTTACGAGACAGTGTCTCACTTTTGATCAGGCTGGTCTCAAACTCCTGACATCAAGTGATCCTCCCTGCTTGGCCTCCCAAAGTGCTAGAATTATAGGTATGAGCGATCTCCCCTGGCCTAACTCTAACATTTTTTTTTTTTTTAGTTCTTTTTTTAAATTTCAGATTAATGTGAGGGTACAAATGATGAGATTAAATAATTTGCATTTCTAACCTAAAGTTCAAGTTGTAGATGAGCCTTTCACCCAGAAGATATGCTGTATACCCTTAAATTGTGTACATTAGGTGAGAACTTACCAATCTCCCACCCTCCTTCCTTTTCTCTTTCCCCTCCTTCCCTCTTCCCCTACTTGAATATACTTGTGTTTTTCTCTCATGCGGGTGTGTAGTTGTTTATCTATTGGTTTTATGTTGGTATTGAATATATTGGATACTTGCTTTTCCATTCTTGTGGTACTTTACTAAGAAGAATGTTCTTCAACTCCATTCAGGTAAGTATAAAAGATGTAAAGTCTCCATCTTTTTATGGCTGAATAGTTCTCAATAGTATACTGATACCACAGTTTATTAATCCATTCATGGACCGATGGGCACTCGGGTTGATTCTACATCTTGGCAGTTGTGACTTGCACTGCAGTCAGCATTCTACTGCAAATCTCCTTATAGTAAAATGATATTTTTAATAGGATTATGGGGTCAAATAGAAGGTCTACTTTTATGTCTTTAAGGATCCTCCATATTTCTTTTTTTTTTTTTTAATTTTTAATTTCAGCTTGCTTGTACATTCTTCCTTGTTTGAAGTACTCTTTTTTGTTGTTCATTTTCTTCTTCCTCTGGAGATGCTGTGCTGTTTTTGATGTTAGTAAAGACGGGGTCTTACTCTGGCTCACTGCTGGTCATACTGGTCTTGAACCTCTGAGCTCAGGCAATCCACCCGCCTCAGCCTCCCACAGCACTGGGACTACAGGCGTGAGCCACCACGCCCGGCCGGCTCCTCCATATTTCTTTCCATAAATGTTGTTAGTTTGTAATCCCACCAGCAGGGTAAGAGTGTTCCCTTCTGTCCACATCCATGCCAGCATTTCAGCTTTGGGATTTTGTGATGTGGGCTATTCTCACCGAGAGTGGCTGATATCTCAGAGTAGTTTTGATCTGCATTTCTCTGATGATTTGGGGCAATGAGAATTTTTTCATGTGTTTTTTGGACATTTGTCTGTTTTCTTCAGAGATGTTTCTGTTCAAGTCTTTTGCCCAATTACAAATGAGATTGTTTGCTTTTTTCTTGTTGATTAGTTTGAATTCTCTATAGATTTTAGTTATCAGCCCTTTGTCAGATTCATTGCAGGCAAATACCGTCTACCATTTTGAAGGTTGTCTGTTTGTTTTAGTTGTACCCTTCGTTGTGCAAAAGCTTTTTAGCTTGATCGTGTCCCTTTTATTTATTTTTGGTATTGCTGCAATTTCCAAGGGGGTCGTCTTCATAAATTGTTTCAGGCCAGTAGTATCAAGGGTTGTTCCCATACTTTCTTCTGGAATTTTTATCATTTTGTGTCTTAAATTTTATTGTTTTATCCAGGATGAGTTAACTTTTGTCAGTTGTGTGAGATGCGGGTCCAGTTTTGGTCTTCTACATGTGGCTAACAAGTTCTCCCAACACCATTTATTAAATAGGGATTGTTTTCCTTAGTATATGCTTTTATTTGGTTTATGAAAGATCATATGCTGTATGTGGCTGGGTTCATCTCCAGGTCCTCTATTCTGTTCCATAGACCTATATCTCTGTTTTGTGCCAGTACCGTGCTGTTTTGATCAGTGTAGACTTGTGGTACAACCTGAACTTTGATAACGTGATGCCTTCAGGTATGTTCTTATTTCTTAAAATTTGCATTGGCTATTTGGATTTTTGTCTAGTTCCATGTGAAATGCAGTACTGTTTTTTCAAGTTTTTCCAAAGTATTTCATCAGACCTTTGATGAGGATTGCATTGAATCTGTAGATTGCTTTGGTTTGTATGGACATTTTAACAATGACATTATTTAACAATAATAACAGCCATCAGCATAGTATATTCTAACTTTTATTAATGTCTTCTGCTATTTCTTTTTTTGGGGTTTTGTAGTTCTCCCTTCATGTCCTTTGTTAGGTATATTCCCAGGTACAATCAGGCAAGAAAAGGATATCAAGCGTATTCATAGGAGAACAAGAGATCAGACTCTTACTCTTTGCAGATGATGTGATCTCACCCACAAGGCTCCTTCTGTGTGTGCCACTCCTCTACTGCTCCTGACCTCATCCCTGGCTTCTGGAATCCCCCAGTGTTTTCATTGTGCCCCTAGAATGATATTTTTGGGCAAGATACCTCAGCTAGAGTTGGCTGGGGTCCTCTCTCCCTGGTGTCACTGCAGCTGGCTGCTAAGGACATGTCCCTAGTCTGCCATCTTGCTCTGCCTCCTGAATGTCACATTCTTAATTAAGTCATTGAAAATATGGTACCTAAGGGCGGCACCTGTGGCTCAGTGGGTAGGGCGCGGGTCCCATATATCGAGGGCAGCGGGTTTGAACCTGGCCCCGGCCGAACTACAACAAAAAAATAGCCGGGCGTTATGGCGGGCGCCTGTAGTCCCAGCTACTCGGGAGGCTGAGGCAAGAGAATTGCTTAAGCCCAGGAATTGGAGGTTGCTGTGTGCTGTGACACCCCGGCACTCTACCGAGAGCGATAAAATGAGACTCTTGTCTCTAAAAAAAAAAAAAAAAAATTAAGAAAAAGAAAATACTGTACTTGGAGCAAATATATAGAATGGAATATGAATGTTGGTTAATTGGGTTGACTAAAATGAAAGCCTGAAGGAGGCTTTGTTTTTCTATTTTACTTGCTTTATATACTGCTTATTTTGGACTGATACATTGGAGTTTTTCCTCATTTCTTTTTAGGTCCAAGACAACTTTGACAAGATAGAATTCAATAGGATGTGTTGGACCCTCTGTGTCAAAAAAAACCTCACAAAGAATCCCCTGCTCATTACGGAAGAAGATGCATTTAAAGTATGGGTTATTTTCAACTTTTTATCTGAGGACAAGTATCCATTAATAATTGTGCCAGAAGAGGTAAGGTGTGACTTTAGGGTGTTTTTATGTGGCCATGTTAGCATTTATTAGACCTGGTTTAGAGTATTTGTGTTAATTCAGTGTAGATATGCAAGTTGACTAGTGTTTTTGGATCAGAGCTAAAACAGATTGAATCCAGAAAACCACAAACTTAGTGCTTTGGGCATGTAATGCCTCTGGAGATTTGCAGAAAGGGTGGGACTCTTCCTCTCTAAATTGGTATGATTATAAATGAATCCATCCTTATGTCCAAAGAGTCTTTATTCAGTACACGCCACAACATAATTTTCAGACTACATGCATACTGGCAAAATTGTAAAAACTGTCTGAGTGATGCTATATGGGAAACATATAAGATCCAGAATGTTGTTCTTTTTTTTTTTTGAGACAGAGTCTCACCTTCAGTCGAGTGCTGTGGTGTTACAGCTCACAGCAACCTCCAGCTTCTGGGCTTAGGCGATTCTCTTGCCTCGGCCTCCCAAGTAGCTGGGACTACAGGCGCCCACCACAATGTCCCGCTATTTTTTTTTTTTGCTGTTTGGCAGGGGCTGGGTTTGAACTCACCACCCTCGGTATATGGGGCCGGTGCCCTATTCACTGAGCCACAGGCGCCACCCCAGAATGTTGTTCTCAAGGCTGTTTTATGTGAATAAATAATATTGTTGTATTAAAGTTGAGGATGATGACTTTCTGTACTTTGTAAAGTAAAAGAAAATAAATCTATTTTTTTCTGAGCTATTTTCCCCAAACTTCCAAAGAAAAAAAAATGATAGGAGTAAGGTTTCTATACTTTCTTACTGCCCTATAACATGTTTATTATAGTAGGAAATTTATTATTATAATATGTAATAATGCTATTTTTACAAGCTAGCTGTAGCTTGGAAGAATTATGCAGATAAGTTCTCCAGTATTGTCTTTTAAGACATTTTGTAGTTACACAAATGTTTTGTAGTGTTTCAAAATTTTGTGTATTTTTTGGAACTAGAAGGGGAGAGTGTCTCTTAATCTTGATCCTTTTGTTTTTTTCTATCACTGAAATATTCTTGGTGGACTTGAAAGTGAGCTTGTCCTGATTTCAGATTAGAAATCAGTGATTAAGGACACTTACTCTTTCCCCTGAAGCAGCGCTTGCTAAATGTAGAGGACTTGTCATTGGCTAATCCCTGAGGCCAGCTGTGGAGGGAGCCAGTCAGCATCAGCTTCCTGGTTTCTCTGCCTAAGAAACTCTCCAGATGGCCTGAAGAACTGGGGTCGCATGGGCCTCCATGCGTCTCTGTTGGCCAGAGCCCACCTGAGACTCCTCGGCATGTTTACCTTCATCTTTGTAGGCTGACAGGAACACCTTCGTTTTCTTTGAAAACTGGTTAATCTCATTTGAGAAGGGTACAGTCTCGCTTCGATTTGTTAGCATAGCCAGGAAGCATACCTGCACATCTTATCATGTTATTATTTGGATTTACTCTGTGCTTTGATGTCCTTAACTCCTGTAGCTTTTCTTCTGGTTAGAGAAAGAGTTTTACAGTTTGTTCTTCTGTGGCCAAGAGTGCTTGTGTGGGGGAAAAAGGGATTATTGGAACAGATCTGTGTGGAATTGCTTTGCCTGGCTGTTGAACCTGTCTCCTGAGGTTTAACACATGAACTTGTTTATTGAGCTCTTAGCATATCACCTGGCCTTTGACTGAGTACTAAAAAGTCAAGGTCACATTATATTATGGAAAATATATTCTGTTAGATTTTACTTCCTTTCTACATAATTTAATGTTTAAAAAATGTATTTGAACTAGTTTTAGACTTAAATTTTAATAAAATTTAATGTAAAGCCAGATATATTTTGATATATCAAAATGATACATTTTGAAATATAATGTCTTAATTTGTCATGAGTGCATAACTGACTGGGTTTAATTTGTATCTTGTCAACAGTTTTTAGGCCTTAGACATTAAATTTTTGTTTCTAATGAATTGCCTCTTATGAAGATCATTTGCATTTTGTTTAAATCCTGATTGGTTTTTAAGAAAGATTTGTTTTCTTTAGCTTCAATTAACATTACATGAAATGTAACAGTGGCAGATGTATGAGTAACATAAGTCTATAGGAAATATATTTTCTTTTGATTCAGTTTTCTATCGCCCAGAAAGTAATGTCAGGAACCCTAAGTAAATATTAAAGTGACTTTTACATGGCTAGGTTAAGATATTTCTACTACTCGGATATCAAGAAACAGTGTATCTGTCCCCATTTGTCAATAATTTTTGTCAGATTATATTCCTGCAAATGTGTGTCTGTATACTTTTTATTTATGTGTTCATTTCCCACAGAACCAAGAACAAAACAGGATGTGCCCGTTGTGTACTTATTTGGAATAATTTCCTTGATGCAATTAAAAATTAAACCTGAAATTGTTTTAAGAGACCCTAAATGAAATAAAACCTGAATTGCTGTTTTGCCAATAAATGCCTCTTTTAATGATGACAGGGGAAGAAGTTTTTCACAAAATAAATTTTGGAGCTGACGGCTTCAAAAATTACGTGCTGTTTAAAAGTTTATTCTTTGTTATTTTTGGTGAAACTTTCTTGAAAGGAGGAAGTAAGCTGCTTCCTGAAACTGAATGAGCTCTTAGAATTGATGCAGGCCCTAGAGACTAACGCAGGAGCACGTGATTTATTATTTAGTGTAATTGAATAGTGGAGGATGGGAGTGTTTTTTTCTCCTTGACCTGATGTAATGATTCAGAAAGTCCTTAAGTTACTTGGTTATGGTAAGTATATGATTGTACTGAAAATCAGCAGGAAATGAATCTAGATTAGTTGCCTGGCGCAGTCGCTGGGAATGCTGATAGATGCTGGGTGCTCGTGATAGCTTCACAAGGGTTTGGGAATGCACCTTCAGAAAAGCTCTGGAGGAACTTGGGAAACTGTCTCCAGAGCTGAGTTTGCTACTAAGAGGCTTTTGAGTTACCAGTGTGAGAAAAATTCTTCTGATTTTGAAGAGGAAACTAAAACTTGGAGTGTGAGGGGTTTAGGCTCATGAAGGAGGTAGATGAAGAAGACCTGAGGCTGATTCCTAATTTATTATAAAAGTGGTCGCTTGGAGGTGCCATCTTGTAATGCTCCCTTGTAACCGTTTTGTACACACAACATACGTGCTTCCTTTGGCCTTACTGCTGAATTTGTAGTTGTGCCTGTATTCCCTTTATCCCAAGTTGTAACTGGGCAGCTGACCTGGGCCCTTTGTTTTGCTGCCTTAGGGAGATTGAACTTCTGTACATGTAAATGCGACTAGGTTATTTCACTTTGAGCAACTATTTACCTTAATGTCCTTTTTTGAATCTTTTCTTTCTCATATCTTCTTGTAACTCTTCAATCTCTTCTTGATTTTAATCTTTTGTTTTCATTAAAATTTTTTTTCTAGCTCTGTTGCCCAGGCTGGAGTGTGATGATGTTATCATAGCTCACTGGAACTGTAAACTCCTGGGCTTAAGCGTTCCTCCTGCCTCAGCCTCCCTGGTCTCTAGGATTATGGGTGTGTGCCACCATGCTGGCTGACTTTAATCTTTCTTTTCTGTCCCCATTTTGCCTTCTCTCTCTCTCTCTTTTTTTTTTTTTGAGACAGAATCACACTTGGTCACCCTGGCTAGAGTGCTATCTCATACATAGCTCACAGTCGCCTCAAACTCTTTGGCTCAAATGATCTTTTTGCCTCAGTCTCCTGAGTAGCTGGGACTACAAGCGCAGGCCACAGCGCCTGGCTTTAGTAGAGACAAGGTCTTGCTCTGGTTCAGTCTGCTCTTGAACTCCTGAACTCAAGCAATCTGCCCGCCTGGAACTCCTAGAGTGCTAGGATTACAGACGCGAGCTGCCACACCTAGCCCTTTTCTCTTTTTGCTGACAGTTCCTTTTTTCTCTTCCACTGTCTGTTTCTGTTACTTCTGTTTAATAGCCAAGAAGATACACTGTCTGATAAGTTTAACAATGACAAATTGAATTTCTCCAACAAGAGAAAGACCTAAGTGTTTTTACATACATACATACGTATACATCTATATATATTTTTTAATTTCAGATTAATATGAGGGTACAGGTGATTAGGTTACATTGTTTGCACTTCTAAGATAAAGTTTAGGTTGTAGGTGAGCCCTTCATTCAGTGTATAGCCTTTCATTGTGCCTGTTAGGTAAGAGCTTCGCCTCCCTCCTTCCCTTTCTCCTTTCCCTCCACCCCACTCCTTGAATATAGTTGTGTTTCTCTCTTGTGTTGGGAGTGTAGTTATTTTCTTATTGGTTTCATATTTGTACTGAATACATTGCATATTTGCATTTTCATTTTTGTGAGAAGTGTGTTTTTCTTCAATCAGTAAACATTTGTTGAATACCTAAATACTAAATGGTATAAGATAATCTTTGTTCCAGAGGAGCTTATAATATCTCGTAGAATTAAATCAATAGAACTCTTGATTTTTTTGAATTTGTGATATTTTTGTGAAAGTACATTCCTTGGCAGACATGTATTTTCTTTTTTATTTGTTTATTTTTTTTAGAGACAGAGTCTCACTTTGTTGCCCTCGGTAGAGGGCTGTGGTGTCACAGCTCACAGCAACCTCCAGCTCTTGGGCTTAGGCGATTCTCTTGCCTCAGCCTCCCAAGTAGCTGGGACCACAGGCTCCTGCCACAACGTCCAGCTGTTTTTTTTTGTTGCAGTTTGGCTAGGGCCGGGTTTGAACCTGCCACCCTTGGTATATGGGACTGGCACCTACTGAGCCACAGGCACCTCCCCAGACATGTATTTTCATTCTTTTTCTGTTAAAATGTGTTATTTTATAAATAACAGTATAACTAAATTAATATAAATGCAAAGAAGAAAAAGGAAAAAATTAAATTATAAAAATTGAGTTAGTTTAATAATACAAATACGTATATATTTTATTTTATCTTTTTGATAAAATTTATTTATCTTTTTGAGACAGAGTCTCAAGCTGTCACCCTGGTAGAGTGCCATGGTATCATAGCTCACAGCAACCTCCAATTCTGGGGCTCAAGAGTTTTCCATTTTTAGTAGAGACAGGGTCTTGCTTTTTGCTTAAGCTAGTCTTGAACTCATGAGCTCAAGCAATCCACCCATCTCGGCCTCCCAGAGTGCCAGGATTACAGGCATGAGCCACCATGTCCAGCCAACTCAAATTATTTGTAACAAATTAAACTTACTGTTTCTGACAAATATTTATCAAATATTTACATAATCTTTATGCCATGGAAATCATAGGTGTATTTAATTTTGCATTCCTCTTTCCTTTGTAATTTCATAATATGCTTTCTTAAATGTAATTTTAAATGGTTGAATAATATTCCACTCAGTGTAGAAGGGAAGCCACATTGATAGAGTACCTGCTATGTGCCAGGTACATGTGTCTGTCTCCTTTTACCCCCAGAGGAGTTCTAGATGATGAGTATTATATTATATCCATTTCATCGATGAGAAAAGTGAAACTTAGCTTAGTTCGTTTCCTTTAGCAAACAGTTAAATTCTAAGGTACCATGCAGAGCTTTTGGGATTCAAAGATGTGTGGGACATAGTCCCTCCTGCCAGGAATTCAGAAAATAGTGGAGAAAGAGGTAAATGAGTAAAAATACGATTTCAATACAGTACAGTAAGTGACATACAGGAGAAATCTGACCCGCATTAGGGTTGGTCAGAGCAGGTTTGCTAGAGCAAAGCTTCTCAAACTTCAGTTACCAGTACCTGGGGTTCTGGTCAAAGTGCGGGTTGTGATTTTTGGGTTTTTGATGGCAACTGAGAGTCTTCATTTCCCACAAGTTTCCAGGTAATGTCAAGGCTGTTGGTACACATGCTTCATTTTGAGTAGGAATCTAGAGGGTATAGAACTTGAAAAAATACCAGTTAGTGGACAAACAATTGGGAAAAGAAAATAGAGGACAGAGTGGGGAGAGACAGAAGCATAAAAAGTATGTTAGGTGGGTAGAATACTTATAATCATGGAAAGTGCTGGCAAATTACAGTTTGCTGGCTCTATATTTGTATAGCCCATGTGCTAAGGATAGCTTTTATGCTTCTAAAGGGTTGGTTTAAAAAACAAAACCAATGAAGAACTTGCAATAGACACAAAGCCTAAATATTTACTATTCATCCCTTTATAGCTAAAATTTGTGACCCCCAATCTATGGTATCAGTGGTCTTGGTGGAGTGTAAAATTTGAGGTGAAGCATAATGACAGACACCTTGAGAAAGTAGGCTGGGGTGTGATCCCCAAGGAACTCCGAGAAGCTTGGCTTCTACCTTTGAGGTGATGGGGAGCCAAAGAAGCATTTAAAGAGAGGAGTGTCAGGCTCAGATTTGGTTTTAGAAAAATCCCCCTGAAGAATATATTACATAAAAGTGGGCCAGCAGTGGAGGCAGGATACTAACTAGAAGGCCCGACCAAAGGCAGGTGGAGAAGGAGGGATGGATTTTAGAACTATGCGGGACAAAGTTTTTCATTCTCTTTTGACTGCAACACATAGGAAGATAAAATGTTTTACATTGTGACCTCGCACACATAGATACATGTGTATACAAAAGAAAACTTACCCCCAAACAACATGGGTCATTATTATGGATGAACTCAAACATTTTTCATTTCATTAAAAAAAAAAAGATAATCGGTTTCAGCTTACCTTCATAGTGGGCCACAACCCACAGTTTTAAAAACACTCATCTAGGGAAGTAAAAAGACCAGGAGTTTGTCACTGATTTGATATGAGGGAGTGGAGAGCAGGAATCTTGGGATGAGTAAACATAAATGGTGGAAACCCAGGGGAAGCCATTTGGAAGGTAGCGATCATTCATTCACTTTTGGACATGTTGAATTTGAGAGCACCATGAGATACCTTCCAGAAGATGAGATGTCAATTTCTTAGTCAGTATTACTGCCTTACTGTTTTGTTTAACTGCTTTTATTTCAGTAGCAGTATTTTCTACATGAAGGTTTCAGGATTTAGTAAGCTTTTCCAGCTCAGGCTAGGAATTCAACCATTATTTACAACATTGTCAGTGTTCTAACGGAAGGAAGCAGCCTGAATTTTGAATAATTGGTTTACATGGAAAATTTATAAATTGGGCTATAATTTGTACATATTACTTTGAGATGTTTAATTTAGCACATGTTCTGTAAGATTAATGTTCTGATCTATTGAAATATTTATCCAACGGAGAAATCAAATCACATTAGTTTGTATTGGGTCATGTATGTGCAGTTTGCTTTAGTTCTGTGTGCAGATACCATACTTCTAGAAGGTTATCGGTATTTCATTCTTTTATTCATTCTAGGCTGATACGAAAATGGTGGCATTTTATCTATATTCCTCTCCCTGACAGTAGGAGATTCTTTAAAGATAGGCATTTTTGGAACTGTAAGGAATATTTCCTAAATTAACCATATCAGTATGACTAACAAACAAATATGTTAAAACATTTTTTTTAAACTAGGAAATAGGAAATAATTTTTTTATTTTTTATGTAGATTGAATACCTGCTGAAGAAACTTACGGAAGCTATGGGAGGAGGTTGGCAGCAAGAACAATTTGAACATTATAAAATCAACTTTGATGACAATAAAGATGGCCTTTCTGTGTGGGAACTGATTGAGCTTATTGGAAATGGACAGTTCAGCAAAGGCATGGATCGTCAGACAGTGTCTATGGCAATCCATGAAGTCTTCAATGAGCTAATATTAGATGTGTTGAAACAGGTAAGAATCCTCTAACACGGTCATTTTCTTTATCTTTAGAATTTGACATTTTGAAATTAATATTATGAAGATGAATGTAAGTCATCTTATTCTCTTACACTGATTTAGAACAGAAATAAACTTTCGTATTTTCCCAGTCTTATATTAGGCATTTGCTCTGTTTTTTTAATATATTTTTAAAAATTGTTTCAGGTTAATTTGAGGGTACAAAAAATTAGGTTACAATGTTTGCATTTTTTAGGTAGAATCCCTCTTGTAATTATGTCCTGCCCCCAAGAGGTGTGCCCCCTAACATTGTGCCCTTTGAATGGAGCACAGCCCTTCTCTATCCTTCCTCCCATCTCCCCGCTTCCTTGTTCCCCTGCCCACCACCTTGAATTGATTGGGTTTTTCTCTTACGTGAGTGTATATTAGATCATCTACTGGCTTCATATTAATATTGAGTACATTGGATTCTTGCTCCTCCATTCCTGTGATACTTTATTAAGAAGAATGTGTTTCAACTCCATCCAGGTTAATACGAAAGATACAAAGTCTCCATCTTTTTTAATGGGTGAATAGTGTGGTATATGTATATCCATTGTTAATCCATTCCTGGGTTGGTGAGCATTTAGGTTGTTTCCATATTTTGGCAATTGTAAATTGAGCTCTGATGAACAATCTCGTGTACATGTGCTTATAAAAAAATGATTTTTTTTTTCTTCTGGGTAGATGCCTAGTAATGGGATTGCAGCATCAACTGGAAGGTCTAATTTGAGTTAGGCATTCACTTTAAAGAATAACTTTTTAGTACTTGGTAAAAGGCCACGGGATATGCTAAGAGCTCAATAAATACAAGTTCATGTGTTAAAACTCCAGGTTCAACAGCCAGGCAAAGCAATTCCACATTTTTCTGTTCCACAGGTGATAGTCTTTGCTTTTTTTCCTAATGGAGCCAATCAATAAATATTAATTGAATTTTATTTTTATTTTCCTTTTTCAGACAGTCTCACTATGTCACCCTCAGTAGAGTGCTGTGTCATCATAGCTCACAGCAACCAACCTCCAACTCTTGGGCTTAAGCTATTCTCTTGCCTTAACTTCTCAAGTAACTGGGACTACAGCACCCCCCACAAAGCCCGACTATTTTTTGTTGCAGTTGTCATTGTTGTTTAGCTGGCCCAGGCCAGGCTCAAAACCACCGGCCTCAGTGCATGTAGCTGGTACCATAACCACTATGCTATGGGTGCTGAGCCCATTAATTGAGTTTTAATTTTGTTTGTTTGTTTGTTTTGAGAGAGAGTCTCACTATGCCGCCCTTGGTAGGGTGCCATGGTGTCACAGCTCACAGCAACCTCAAACTCTTGGGCTTAAGCAATTATTTTCCCTCAGTCTCCCAAGTAGTTGGGACTACAGGCACCCGCCACAACTCTCAGCTTTTTTTTTTTTTTTTTTTTAGTTGTCATTGTTGTTTGGTAGGCCTGGGCTGGATTTGAACCCACCAGCTCTGGTGTATGTGGCTGGCACCCTAGCTGCTGAGCTATAGGTGCTGAGCCTGAGTTTTAATTTGTATAGGTTTTTGGTGCTATAATGAGGTATGAAACATAGTCTCTGACTGAAGAGGAGTTCAAGGCCCATTAGGATGGCAGGATACAAGACTACAGTTGAATTGCAGTATAAGATAGTTTTTGTTTAAATGTTTAAGGATTAGCTAATTGAACAAATAATATGACTAGAATGTAGTATACATTAATCAAATGTATACATTAATACAATAATCAAATGAAACTTACAGTCAAGTTAATATTATATGTATTTAATGATCTGCATAGCCTGCTACAGGCTTTCAGCACTTACAGATTTAATATTAAAAAAAAATCAACTATTCTCAAAGTACTCTGAAGGGCTTTGCCCTATAGTAACATGTAATTTTGCTGAGGTAAAAAATTTGAATTACACACCTCTGAGACGGGTATGTGGGAAAGTACAGGCCTAGTGAGTGTGAACTTAGAAGGTAGTAACCTAAGTTCTGGTCGAGTACTTTTCTGCTTGTCTGGAGCAGAGTTCATCCTTTAGAATAGTGAGAGGTAGAAAGGTAGGTTGGCACCAAAAGTAGAAATCCTTGAATATTTGGTTGAGAAAATATACCTGGTCAAGTTGACACCTTTTAGCATTTTCATTTATTGAGGTTTTAATTTATTGAGAATTACTGTCAGAGGTCCCTTTTTTTTTTTTTTCTAAAAAAACGGAATAGACAATAAGTATACCCATCACCCAGCCCCAGTGACCACCAACACATGGCTAACTCTGCTACCTATTTCTGCCTGTCCTGTACTATTTTGAAGCAGATGCCAAGTATTTGTTTTATCTATACATTTTTCTATAGGCATCTCTAAAAGGTAATTTAAAAAATGCCAACATCAGGGGCTTCTAAGTTTATTATCTGTGTATCAGTTAGAGGAGGGGTTGTCTCTGAAGTGTGTAAAATTAATATACAACCTTTTGTCAGCATGTGAGTGCCTGAATTTGATTGGGTATAGTACCTTGGTGGTCTATGATCTACCAAGAGCAAGAATCATTGATAATCATATATAGGATCATATATCAAATAATGGAATAGGCAAGGATCAAGGAAGAGATAACAACTTTTACAAATAAAAGGTAAGCTTTTATATCAAATTTAATCTTTCCTAGGGTTATATGATGAAAAAAGGCCATAGACGGAAAAACTGGACTGAACGCTGGTTTGTACTAAAGCCCAACATAATTTCTTATTATGTGAGTGAGGATCTGAAAGATAAGAAAGGAGATATTGTCTTGGATGAAAATTGCTATGTAGAGGTAAGGCTGCCTAGTGCTGCCCCCTGCTGCTTAAGTAGTTTCTCTTCCTCTTCCTTCTACCCTTTGTTTAGAGCAGGGGTCCTCAAACTGTGGCCCGTGGGCCACATGAGGCAGCGTGAATTGTATTTGTTTCCGTTTTGTTTTTTTACTTCAAAATAAGATATGTGCAGTGTGCATAGGAATTTGTTCATAGTTTTTTTGAACTATAGTCCTGCCCTCCAACGGTATGAGGGACAGTGAACTGGCCCCTTGTTTAAAAAGTTTGAGGACGCCTGGTCTAGAGCCTTAAAATAATCTCCCAATTTGTATTTCTAAAATATTATAGGCATATAGTTGCCTTAGTTTCTGAATCAAAAATTAAAGGTTGTTGAAAGAATTTTTTCTAATGTGAATTTGTTTTCAATCTTATACCGTGAACAAAGTATAAAGATTAAATCTAATTTATTTGAACTCTTAAGAAATTTTTATTGAATAAAACAGTCATAAAAAAGATAATTAAATACAAAAATGTTCAGTAAAACATTTGAAATTCTGAATACGCCCCCAAATTTGGGACATTTAGAGTGTAATAGATAAAAGAAGCTATAAGGATTACCTTTGAATACTTCACGTAACTTTTATTTTTTTGAGACATAGTCTCACTTTGTCACCTTCGGTAGAGTACTGTGTTGTCATAGCTCACAGCAACCTCAAACTACTGGGCTTAAGTGATTCTCTTGCCTCAGCCTCCCAAGTAGTTGAAACTACAGGTGTCTGCTACAACACCTGGCTATTTTTAGAGATGAGGTCTTGCTCTGGCTCAGGCTGGTCTCGAACCTGTGAACTCAGGCAATCCACCTGCCTCGGCCCAAGTGCTGGGATTACAGGTGTGAGCCACCATGCCCAGCCAGTACTTAATGTAACTTTTAGGATACCTTAGTTATAGTTACTAATTCTGTAAAGAAGTAAAGTTCTCAAGAATATAATTCTTCGAGTTTTTAATTTTTATATGAACTATTCCCATGTCTGAAGAACATTTAAATACCTAAGTGCTCACTCATAAACTATAATGTATTTTGGTGAATGAAATGATATAGCCCTGGGTCACCATGACATTTAAATGCCTAAGTGCTCACTCATAAACTATAATATATTTTGGTGAATGAAATGTCGTTACGAAATTTTTGAGACAGACTCTGTTCTGGTTCGTTATTTTACTTCTAAGAAGCACAGATGACAATGTCCTTTTTGATTAACCTGTGCAAGTTTCAACTTTCTTGACTCATCAATGTTACTGGGAGGACTTCATCTGTGAAGATTTTGTTTCTGAATTTTTATGTATCTCAAAACTTTTGTAATGACTCATGTATTAATGTATTGAGGTGTGCAATGCCCACAAAGGCATGATCTTAGGTTTAACTAAACCCAGAGACCCACAAAATTTCCATAGATCATACTAGTCCAGTCATAAGGGTATGGGACAGGAACCACAGGTTGCCAGTCATAGCATCCTAGGGATGGAGAGGAAGCCACACTAGACAGATGTAGGAGGTCAGCCTGAGCAAGTGTAAGACCCAATCTCTAAAAATAGCCGGGCACTGTGGAGGGCACCTGTAGTCCCAGCTATTGGGAGGCTGAGGCAAGAGAATTGCTTGAGCCTAAGAGTTTGAGGTTGCTGTGAGCTATGACGCCATGGCACTCTACCAAGGGTGACAAAGTGGGACTCTCAAAATAATAATAATAATAATAATAATCACTCTCACTTAGATGCCTTATATCCTGTAGGCATCAATAACTCTTGCAATAGCTCAATAGATGTAGTTAGCCAGGCACTGTGGGAGGCACCTGTGGTCCCCAGTGCCACATTTGAGACCACAGGTTTCCTGCCAGAGATGTGCTCAGATATAAGAGTGGCTGTGCTTGACAAGCCTAAGGCATAGCATTCCCAACAGAGGTTTCTAGTTCTTGTAGTCCAGAAGTAGTATACCAATCAGGGTTCATTTTTTGTTTGTTTGTTTTTTGAGACATTTTCACTCTGTTGTCTAGGCTAGAGTGCCATGGCCAAAGCCTAGGTCATGGTACCCGCAAACTCCTGGGTTTAAGGGATCCTCCTTCCTCAGCTTCCTGAACATTTGGGACCACAGGTGCCTGCCACAGTGCCTGGCTAACTTATTCTACTTATTCTACAGGTCTCACTCTTGCTCAGGCTGATCTTGAACTCCTGAGCTCAACCCATCCTCCTGCCTTGGCCTCCCAGAGTTCTAGGATTATAGGTGTGAGCCACTGAACTCAGCCAGGGTTCATTGTTAATTACATGAGTAGAAATAATATTGCCTAGAGAACAGCATTAGTAGCTCAGTAATATGCATTTACAGGTATTTTTCATTTACACTGAGTTTTAATGAGCCAGAACTATATAAATAATTAAGATCGAATTGAATTTAAATACTTTAAAATTTGAAAGAACTAATTTTGCTTTCTATTTTAGTCCTTACCTGACAAAGATGGAAAGAAATGCCTTTTTCTCATAAAATGTTTTGATAAGACCTTTGAAATCAGTGCTTCAGATAAGAAGAAGAGACAAGAGTGGATTCAGGGTAAGGTCATTTTTATCATTTGCTATGATATATTTGATTTCTATTTTTGAATCTCATGAAAGATGCTAAGGCATCTTTGTTTTCTCATTGTTTATCATTACTTGTGGGTGATGGAAAAACAAATTGAGGCTAGGTGTCGTGGTTTACGCCTGTAATCCCAGCACTCTGGGAGGACGAGGTGGGAAGATTACCTGAGGTCAGGAGTTTGAGACTAGCCTGAGCAAGAGAGAGACCCAGTCTCTACAAAAAAATAGAAAAATTAGCTGGACATAGGGGTGGATACCTGTAGTCCCAGCTACTTGGGAGGCTGAGGCAGGAGGATCTCTCGAGTCTAGAAGTATGAGGCTCATGTGCATTTTTGCGATGCTACTGTGGTCCAGCCCAGGTAACAGAGTGAGACTCAGTCTTAAAAAAACAAAAAACAAAACAAACCGAGTCCCCGATCTTTTATTAATTTATTTACATAATGAATTTGTGGGTAAATTACAAATGAGAGGTTTTAGGGTTTTTAAAATTCTTCCTATTTAAAGAGTATAGAATTTCCCCTTTTTAGCTGGGCACAGTGGCTCATACCTTAAATCTTAGCACCTTGGGAGGCTGAAGCCAGTGGCTTGCTTAGGCTCAGGAGTTTGAGATTAGCCTGAACAAGAGTGAGACCCGTCTCTACTAAAAAGAGAGAAATGAGCTGGGCATTGTGCTGGGTGGCTGGGAGACGGAGGCAAGAGGATCTCTTGAGCCCAAGAGTTTGAGGTTGCTATGATCTCTGATGCCATGGCACTATGTCCAGGGTGACTGAGTGAGACTCTATCTAAAAAAAAAACAAAACCAAAAACTCCCTTTTAAGGACTATGAAGGCTTTTAAAGACTTTTGGTAATAGTAAAACAAAAGAAGAATTAAGCAATAGCTTTTAAATACTTCAGTTCATTTTTAATATCCATTACTTCTGTAAGGAATCATTAGTTTCAAACATGTCAAGAACACAATCTTTTGAATTAACTTTTAAACTTAAATATTACGTCATTCTAAAATTACCAAAAAATGAAACATATGTGTGTATGTGTGTGTATATAAAATCCTGAAAGGAGATTCTGAATATTATATTCTTAGGCCTAGGTAGAATTATGTATTATTAGAGATCGTGGTCATTTCTGATGTGGTTTAAGAATTTCAGGCGGGTGAACCTGGGTTTGCATACTTCTCCTGGGTCTTTGGTCGAGCTGTGAATTCTGTTAACTGTTTTCCTCTTCTGTTGAATGAGGATAATAATAGTACCTACTTCTGGGGTTGTTGTGGGGATTAGATGACAACAGATATACTTGACACATTTTCAAATTGACATATATTGCAAACAGCCTAAGTGTCCATTAATTGGGAAATGCTTGAATCAGTGGTGGTACAGTTGCACAGTGGTGAGTGCCGTGGAGTACTTTATGTACTGATATGGGAAACTCTCCAAGATAAATAAAGTGAAAAAACAGGCTCAGAAGAGTGGATTATGCTACCATTTGTGTCAAAAGGAGGAGGACGACATATACACGTATTAATTTGTATAGGCTTAAAATATCTCAGGAAAGA
Source organism: Loris lydekkerianus (assembly GCA_963574355.1). Taxonomy (NCBI): domain Eukaryota; kingdom Metazoa; phylum Chordata; class Mammalia; order Primates; family Lorisidae; genus Loris; species Loris lydekkerianus. The sequence goes on along the minus strand of CAUYPK010054524.1, from coordinate 32,210 downwards.
TGCACAAGAAACTGTTAGGATTAGTCACTAGTGGGGATAGGAGGAGGAGAGAGAATTAGGGTTTTTTGAATTTGAAAAAGTGAAGTGTTAGCTGTTCAAGAAGTTACATTTAAGTCATAAAAATATCAGGAAAGAAATCAGATTTTATGTAAAAGTTAGATAATACATGTAAAGAATGTATATTTATTGTATTTTATTTTTAAAATAAATGTCAGCTACTGTTATCTGTTATCTCAGGAAGGGAGTGTACAGGGAGATGGTTTCATAAGGCATAGAGGAAGGGCAGACTAACTTCACCACAGTAGTTTGCAAAGCTGATAGCAGGAACTTTGGATCTCTGGCTTTACTGTCTGCCTCCCTCCCTCCCTCCCTCCCTCCCTCCCTCCCTCCCTCTCTCCCTCCCTTCTTTGCCTCAAGCTATAGCCCTGGGTAGAGGGCTGTGGCATCACAGCTCACAGCAACCTCAAACTCTTGGGCTTCAGCAATTCTCTTGCTTCAGCCTCCCAAGTAGCTGGGACTGCAGTCGCCTGCCACAACAGGTTGTAGTTGTCATTGTTTGGCTGGCCTGGGCCATATTCGAACCCACCAGCTCTGGTGTATATGGCTGGTGCCTTAGCCGCTTGAGCTACAAGTGCCACGTCTGTGTCTTATTCTTTTTTTTTTTTTTTTTTTTTTGCAGTTTTTGGCTGAGGTTGGGTTTGAACCCGCCACCTCCAATACTTGGGGCTGGCGCCCTATTCCTTTGAGCCACACGTGCCGTCCACTGTGTCTTATTCTTTCTTTGTTTCTTTTCTTTTTTTTTTTTTTCGAAGTCACCACTGTATCAAATTTATTATTCCAATGGCACTAACATGGCTGGAGTTGCTCATGGTCACACCACACAGGACTCCCTGCCTTCTAGAAATTACCTACCCGCTGTTCCTTCCTCCTTTCTGAGGGAAAAAAACCACTAGGGGCCATTTGCCCAAATATACCGGTACCTCTTAATGCGTTCATTTAAAAATTTTTGGACATCTGAGTTTCCCTCTGAAGAAATGGAAAAAAAAAGTTGAGTGTTCCATTCCTCCTCCCTCTGCCCCACCGGCCAAATCAGTCCCTATAAAGAGGGCATTTCTGCTGCCCTCCCAGTCTGGAAATAAGTATCAAAAGAAACAGCATCAAGTGTTAATGTTGAGCGATGGCCCCAGAACCTCTCAGGTGGAGATCACTGTGTCGTGTCAGGACAGTCTCGAGGTGTTGTCTCAGAACGAGGACGTGTTGCTGTGGTCAAACTGAGTGTGGGTGCTGAGCCCATCCCACTGAAGTGGGGGGCGCTGCGGCAGGGGCACCTACAATTTGTCCAGGAAGTTGTCCAGGGCTGGGATTCTTTCCTTCAGGCCTTTGCGGTTACGGGTCTCTGCCACAACCTGGCTGGGGCGACTGGTGTGGTCAAAGGGGTCTCCGGGCGGGATCTGCCAGTGGTCAAACACACACTGGGGGAAGGCCTGGCCACCTGTGTTGGCCCTCAAGTTGGCAGTGAAGCCCAAGGACTCATTGACAGACAGGTAGTCTTTAACAATAAACATGGGGGTGCCAGCCAGCTGGGACTCCTCGAAGACATGGCCCCGCTTGCTGTTCAGTACACCATATATGCCACCAACCACTAGTTCTGGACATTGTATTTCCACAAGGTAGATGGGCTCCATGAGTGGGGCTGGGCAGTCAGCACACTGGCATACAGGCAGCGCCGGGCTGTGGGGATGATCTGTCCACCACACGGTGGATGGCATCCGCATGCAATGTCACATCATGAACATCAAAGTGCACACCCTGCATGTTCTCTTCACACAGTGCTCCCTCCTTGGTGGCCCACTGGAAGCCAGCACCACGCTGTCCTTGATTTCATTGAGGTACTGCATGCCCTTGGTGATGTCAGTGGGAATGTTTGGGCCAGTGCCATCAGGCCCAAAGCACCAGATCTTGTGGGCCTCAGCCACATCCCACTCGTACTTCTCAGCCAGGTACCATGCCCGCTGCTTCAGCTCCTGGCGGCAGACACCTCGCCTTTGTCGATGTCCTCAGCCAGACCATCAGGGAAGGGCTGAGCCTTCATGTAGAGCTGGTTGTGCTTGTTGGGGGACTTAGAGAGGCAGAGCACGCTGGACTTCTCCCTAACTGTCTCACGATATGAGACAACTGGGTCAGATTTCTTGATGGGGATACAGGTGTGGTCCTCCTCCAGGTCCTTCCAGATTTCCAGGTGCAGCTCCTCGGCACCCACGATAATATGCTCCCCAGACTCCTCAATGATGCACTGCACTATGGGATCAGACTTGGCCAAGCGCTTTAGCCCCTCCACCAGCTTAGGCAGGTCATCTGGGTTCTTGGCTTCCACGGTAACCCTGACAACAGGGCTGACATTGAACTCCATCACCCTCATGTTGTGGGCATGCTCAAAGGTGGTGATGGTGCCCAGGAACTGGTCAACACCCACCAGGCCCAAAATGTTCCCTCAAGGCACGTCCTCGATGGGCTCCACGTAGCAGCCCATCATCAGAATTGTTCTCTGGATGGGCTTCAGGTAGAGGTACTCCTTCTTCCCAGTGATATAGTTGGGCCCCATGATCCTGACCTTCAGGCCGGTAGACACCAGCCCCCGAGAAGACACGTCCGAAGGCATAAAACTGACCTTTGTCAGAGGTTGGCACCATTTTGGAAATGTACATCATAAGGGGGCCTTTGAGGTCACAGTTTTTAATGCCCATGGTAGCCTCGTCGTCTGGGAGCCCCTCGTACAGAAGTTCACAGTGGTACTTCTGGGCCGTCACGGGGGAAGGCAGGTGGATGGTGATCATCTGCAACAGGGCATCCCCGGCAGGCAGCCAGCGGCGCATCACAGCCTATGGGACAGAAATAGAAGGACTTGCACAAGAGTTGGGATCACCCCAGGATGAGCTTTCCTTTCTTGGGGAGCTGATAAGTGAACAGTAGAAACTATGTTCTCCCTAAAAAATATGCCCTTTATAAAAAGGGAGTGCACATGCCTGCCCATAACACACCATCCCAGAGGAGGCTGGCTGTGATACCTTAAGGTAAAGAGCCCAGAATCAGAGGTCACAAGAGAGACTAATAGCCATCTCCCTGATGGAGATTCTCAGCCCCCAAGGACCAGGGTCTGACCACCCATAAAAATGGCAATCTGGGCCCCACTTAGTTCAGAAAGGACTACCTAGAACTGGGCTTTACACAGGGACCACAACCTCCTCACACACCTTCAGCAGAGGTTTGCCTTCTTTGTCCTTATCTTCACTGTCCAACTTGATGTCCAATTTTTCAATCAGTTTTGCTGTCTCCTCTTTCTTGAAATTCATGATTGCGTGAAACACCTAAGAAAATGGGAAAAGTTTAGGTAACCTGCTTTCAGCCTAAAGCCAGGCACAGAACAGCAGCTACACTGTATAAAGCCTAACCCACTTACCACCAAGGGCATGACCCAAATGAGCAAATCTAGATAAAGCCTTGTGGTAAATTACTTGGGTAAGGGAGAAAAAAAAAAAAAAAAAAAAAGGCCACCTGATTGGCAGGGAAGTAATTTATTTTTTGTGGAGACAGTGTCTCACTTTTCACAGTGTCTCCAGCTCCTGGACTTAGGCAATTCTCTTGCCTCAACCTCTGGAGTTTGAGGGAGTAGATGGAACTACAGGCGCCCACCAGAATGCCTGGCTATTTTTTTATTGCAGTTTGGCCGGGGCCGGGTTTGAACCCGCCACCCTCGGCATATAGGGCGGGTACACTACCCACTGAGCCACAGGCACCACCTCTAAAAAATGTTTAATTTACAATATTTTAGACTCCTATGAAAGCCCCCACCTACCCTCCGTCTAACCACCATCTACTAGAGAAGCCCTCTGGTCCTCACTGTGCAAGTCGTGAAAATACTTTCTCACCCATCTACTGAATCTCCTGCTCCTGCCCTGTTAGGAACCATTAAGTGAAAAGATTTTTTTTTTTTTTTTTTTTTTTGGTAGAGACAGAGTCTCACTTTATCACCCTCAGTACAGTGTCGTGGCATCACACAGCTCACAGCAACCTCCAACTCCTGAGCTTAGGCGATTCTCTTGCCTCAGCCTCCACCCTACCCACTGAGCCACAGGCACCGCTCTGAAAAGATGTTTTTATTACCACTAATGGAGATAACTGATCATGAGCACCTGCTATTGGGCTCAACTGGGATCTAATCCTCACCTTGAAGATGGGATCTAAGATGAGCTGACAGAACGTCCGGGGAAGCTTCTTTCCATCAGGGCTGGTGGCTGACTTGCTGAATTTGCCATTGGCTGGGTCAAAATACCTAGCGAGAGAAAGCCCAGTCCAAGCAGGTTAGGGGGCTGCAAGAAACCAAGGTAATGAAGACTAGAGCATGGGTAGAACTCCACAAGGTGTCTGGTGAGCTTGAACTTTGTCCTGAACACCACTTCCATGCTGCTGGAGTGTCACAGATCTCCCCTGCTCTGTCCTGTCCTCCCCTCCCTGAGAGGCTCACCGGTCACCCCACAGCTTCTTCATCATGTCCTCCACTTTCCTGGCCCGCTCAGCTGGCCCAAGCTGGCCCTCGCCCTTGGCTGCAAACTTGGCCACGTACATCTCTGCAAACTGCTTCAGGGTGAAGGCCTAACGATGGAGGCCAGACCCAAAACCCACAGTGCCAAGGACAGGGTCAATCATGATGTTGCCCATGGGGCCACTCTCGCCCTCCCCATAGGTGGAGATGATGACATTCACGTTCTCCACGATATGCTGAAAGGTCTGGTAGAGCTCCTCGGGCTCCAGCTGCAGCTCAAGCAGAGCACGGTCCATCTTGTTCATCATCAGTACAGGCTTGATGTGCTCAGCAGTGGCTTGCCTCAGCACCGTCTCTGTCTGCACACACATGCCTGACACACAGTTCACCACCACCAAGGCGCCATCAGTGACTCGGAGGGCAGCTGTCACCTCTGAGGAAAAGTCAACATGCCCAGGAGAGTCAATGAGGTTGATGAGGAAACCAGAGCCATCCTTGCTCTGCTTAATGAAGTTCAAGTCATTTTCAGAAAGCTCATAGAAAAGGGAGATGGCAGTTGACTTGATGGTGATGCAACGTTCCTGCTCCTCCTTCCTGGTGTCGGTGAATCGTGTTTCCCCAGCCTGGGCCGATGCAATGATGCCTTACTTACACACCAGGGAGTCTGTCAACATGGGCTTGCCATGATCCACGTGGGCAATGACAGACATGTTACGGATGTTGGCCTTCTTGTCCATGATGGCCCTGATCTGGTCTACCGTGAAGTTCGCCATGGTGGCGGATGGCAGTGGATTCTCCCAGGTAGAACCAAGTGAGGCGAGTCATGCTGAGGATGGCGGCGACAACAGCGGAAGAGCCACTGTGTCTTATCCTTATTTGACTTTTCGAGAATTATAAAAGTGGGAGTTGGAATCATTGTCATATGTTCTTAAAATGTGTTCTTTCACCTGTACTGAACCAAAGAATAAAAAAAATGTACCATATTATCAAAAAGCATCTCTTTAAACATAGATACAATTATGGAATTTTGGATTGGAGGGGACTTCGTAGATTATTCTTCTCATTTTAGAGATGAGCAAACTTATGCTAGAAGAGGTCATGTGACTTGCTCAAGATCACACCACTACTGAGGGGAAAAATCAGAATCTAAACTGGGCCTTCTGATTTCCTATCTAGTTTTCTTCCCACTGTGTCATTTGCATGTTAGGGTTACAATGAATAAAGAATATTTCAAGCTGGATGCACTGGGGAGCACCTGTAGTCCCAGCTCCTTCAAAGGCTGAGGTTGGAGAACTGATTGAGCCCAGGAGTTTGAGGCCAGCCTGGGGAATACAGCAAGATAGCTTGTCTTTAAAACAAACCAACCAACCTATAGATTGGAAAGATACAGTAAAAAGGTTGGTTACATTATTTTATTTTATATTTTTGAAACAGTCTCACTTTGTTGCCCTAGGTAGAATCCCCTGGCTTCACAGCAACCTCAAATTCTTGGGCTCAAGCGTATCTCTTGCATCAGCTTCCCAAGTAGCTAGTACTACAGGTACCTGCCACAACGCCTGGCTGTTTTTTAGGGACGAGGTCTCACTCTGGCTCAGGCTGGTCTCCAACTCCTGAGCTCAGGCAATGTACCCCCAGCTTGGCCTCCCAGAGTGCTAGGATTACAGGCATGAGCCACCGCGCCCGGCCAGTATACACTTTTTTTTTTTAAAAAAGAAGAAAGAATATTTCTCATTTTTTTCTCTTGTATCTTTTATAGCCATTCATTCTACTATCCATCTGTTGAAGCTGGGCAGCCCTCCACCCCACAAAGAAGCGCGCCAACGCCGGAAAGAACTTCGGAAGAAGCTGCTGGCGGAGCAGGAGGAGCTGGAACGGCAGATGAAGGAGCTCCAGACAGCCAATGAAAACAAGCAGCAGGAGCTGGAGGCCGTGAGGAAGGTGGGAGTAGGCATCGGGCCGGGGATGGCGCTTCCTTCAGCTCAGAAGCCATCACTGCCTTGCTCAGGGGCTTGGATCCTTCCTGGCTAGTTTAGTACAGTTTTACAGAGATATATTTTATAAACTATGTTCTCAGGAAGTGAACCCAGACCATCAAGTGAGATACCTTGGTTTTCTCAGCCCTGAAAGTAATGTGCGTCTCAGGGCAACAAAAACATTTCCTTGACTAGGAAGGCATATTTATAAGAATGAAGAACATGGTTAAATTTTGTTTGAGGAAGATGTAAAAGTTTATTCTCCTGAGGATATGAAGGCCATTTTTGGTAACCTGGGCAAGGTCTGTTGCTTTTTTACTTTTCCCTGTTAGCTCCCATCTTCACTCAGGAGTACTTTGGAAGACATTTACTGTGGAATTGTTGGTTTACTTATTATTGGAGTGAAAAATATAGTCTTAGTGGGTGGCGCCTGTGGCTCAAAGGAGTAGGGCGCTGGCCCCATATGCCGGAGGTGGCGGGTTCAAGCCCAGCCCCGGCCAAAAACTAAGACACACACACACACACACAGTCTTGGGTCAGCTTCTGCTTCCATCTCAAGGATAAGAGGTCAAGTACTATTGGCTGTGTAAGATAGTTAATGTTCACTGGGAAACCTTGTTCCTTGGTTATGTCACAGTTCTGGGGGATGCTGGGAAGACCCCCAGTACATGGGCCTAGTCTTTATTTGGGACACCTCTGGTCTGAGCCTGTTGGCCTTGAATCAGTAAGCACCTGTTGACCACAGATCAAAGACCCTTTGTGTTCTCCTGTGCAAAACCTTTGCCCTGGGATGTGGGGTTAGCTCATAGTCTAAGACCCCACTTCCCTTTGTAACTGTAGAAATGTCACAGTGTGTGCTGAACTTGCTCTGAGTACACTCATAAGTAAAGATTAAAAAAAAACATACTTTTGTAACTTTAGGAGCCAGGTGGGCATACAGTCTTAGCTGTTGCTATGGCTCCTCAGTTGTTACTGCCCTTCCCCCATCACTCTCGCATCATGCCGCCTCCTTCTGCTATAAAATGTTTCTTTAAAAACTCCCTTGATAGGGAGGCTGAAAACCTACGGTATATGATTGCTACTTCTTCCTTCTACCATGCACACATCAGAAGTGGGTGTGATGAGGGAGGTGGCGCTTGGTATCTTTTGTAATAATTTATTAAAATTATAAAATAGCCTGTAGAAGATAATATGAAATATGTGTATACAAATAATCATACAGTGAATACCTATGAAACTGCTACCCAGATTAAGATAGAATATTGCCAGTATCTGTATTTTAGAAGGTCTTTATTTTTTTCCTTCCTTTTAATTTTTCACTTTCATAAATAGTGCTGGCACAGTGACACGGGCCTATAGTCCCAGCTACTCTTGAGCCCAGGAGTTGGAGGCTACCCTGGGCAACATAAAGGAGCCTCATCTCAAAAAAAAAAAAGAAAAAAGAAATTTATAAGTAGTAAAACATCCCATTTATATATAGTTTGATGAATTTTTACATGTGCCTAGATTCTTGTACCCATCACAGGCAGGACGTAGAACAATGCTCAGACTCCAAAGAGTTATGTCATGTTGCTCCTTTGCGTTCAGACCTTCCCCTCATTCCTAACTCTGATCTGTTTTCTGTTTCTATATTTTGCCTTTTCCAAATTGTCATGTAAGTTGCATCATACAGGATATAAATTTTTAAGATAGATTTTTGGCTTAGCATCATGCATTTGAGATTCATCCATCTACTGCCCTTTTAAACTCTTAAATGCTTCCTCCCCAGAGCATGTGGGCCCTGTGTTATGTAATGTGAATTCATGTCTTGTGTTGGCAAGTTAGAGATCTGTCTAGACAGCTTTCCTACTGCCTAGGTTTATAGAATTATCTAAGTGACTGATTTGGGATTTTTGAATAAGTACTGGAAAATTTTTATAGATCCCTTAATTTTTTTTCTTTTTCTTGTCAATAAATACAATTTTTCATTGAAGCATTCTTAGAAAAATATTGCTTAGATGCATTTTTTTAATCACCTCAAGTTAGGTTACATGTCTATGAGTAGACTTGACAGGCCTCATTTTAATCAGAAGAAGGAATAAAAAAATCATAGTAATTTTAGGCTGAGCAGCTCATGCCTATAATCCCAGCACTTTGAGAGGCTAGGACAGGAGGATCCCTGGAGGCCAGGATTTCAAAGTCAGCCTGGCCAACATGGCAAGAGCTCATCTCTACAAAAAATTAGCTGGGTGTGGTGGTGAACTCCTATAGTCCTAGTTTATTGGGAAGACTGAAGTGGGAGGATGGCTTGAGCCTAGGAGTTTGAAGTTACATTGAGCTATGACTGTGCCACTGTGTTCCAGCCTGGGCAAAAGAGGGAGCAAGACCCTGTCTCTAAAAGAATAAAAAAAAAGGAAAGAAATCATGGTAACTTTTATAAATTAATAGATTTACTTAAAGGGTTTACCTTTATTTTTAATTTTTATTTAAAAATCACTTGAATATGCTCAAAATTTTTTATATTTTTACATATAAAAATATTTTTTTAAAAAGGCATTCCATGGAAAGATTTCTTCCCACGTCTTTTCTCCTTTCTAATTCCTACCCCTTGTCCAAAGTGAGCAAACATGAACATACATTCTTATTTTCCCATTTGTTTAAACACGAGAAAATACACACCAACCTCATTCTTCTGCATCTGGTTTATTTTAGTTAATGTATTTATGAAGTCTTTCTGTATCATCAGCGTAAAGAAGTCTTCTTCATTCTTTTTTTTTATGGCTGTATAATATCCTATTGTATGGCTGTGTGATTACTTTTTTAATCAGTCCCCTGTTGAACTTGGGGGTTGTTTTAATAGGCAGTGCTGTAGAGAATCATACATGTACCTGTGCCATTGTATTTGTGTTCATACATGTTCTAATATCTCTGTAAATTCACAGAATTGGGAATGTTAGGGCAGAAAGTATGTACATCTGTGATTATAAAATCCAGGTTGGTAGAACAGCCACAATCTTGAATGTTACTATTCACTATGCTAAAGGGAAAAGTGTTCTGAAGTTTGGCAGTGAAGTGCCCCAGCTCAGAAAAGTGTCACACTGAAGTTTACAATGTTTTTGCTATAACTAGTCACATGTTTCTGATGAGAAGTCACCTGCCCAGCTTACTGGAATTCCCTAATGTGAAGTGAATCATTTTTATTTTGCTGCTTAAGATTTTATTTTTGTCTTTGTCTTTCAACAGTTTTACCATGGTAGACTGTTGGGTGTGGATTTCTTTGTGTTTATCCTAGAGTTCACTAAATCAAACTGGAGAAATTTAAAATTTCTTTATACATTTTTTTCTACCCCTTTCTCCTCTTTCTGATGTGTTGGGGGACATAAAAATGGCATCCCACATTTCTCAGTTCATTTTTTTCATTATTTTTTCACTCTGTTCTTTTGATTGCATAATTTCTTTGAATTGACCTTTGATAGATTTTTCTTGCAGTCCTAGTATACTGTTGAGTCTTGCTAGTGAATTTTTCGTTTCAGTTATTGTATTTTTCAACGTCAGAGTTCCCATTTGGTTCTTTTTACAATTTCTTTCTGTTGAGATCCATTTATGATGAATAGTGTCCTTCCTTCCATTCTTCTTTAGGCAGTTTTCCTTTAGCTGCCTGAAAATACAGTGTTTTTAGCAACTGCTTTGAAGTCTGTCTGCTAAAACCACCGTCTGGGCCTCTTCAAAGGCAGTCTCTATCATCTGCTTCTTTTCTTGTCTTTCTTCCTTTTCCTCTTTTTTAAAGAGGTGGGGTCTTAACTCTTGCTCAGTCTGGTCACACACTCCTGAGCTCAAGGGATCCTCCCACCTTGGCCTCCCAGAGATCTAGGACTACAGGCATGAGCTATCGTTCCTGGCAATCGCCTGCTGCTTTGCCTGTGTATGGATTATTCTATTTTCTTTTTTTGTATGTCTCATAATTTTTTTGTTGAAAACTGGACATTTTAGATAATGTAGAGTAGCAACTCTGAGCATGTGCTGTGATTTTAGCTGGGCTCTCTTTGAGTGTTTTTCTTTTCTTTTCTTTTTTCTTTTTTCTTTTTTTTTTTTTTTGCAGTTTATGGCCGGGGCTGGGTTTGAACCCACCACCTCCAGCATATGGGGCTGGCGCCGCCCTTTTCCTGTTCTCTTATAAGCAGTCACCCTCTGTTGGTATCACACCCAGCTGTTCAGGTTCACTAATTATAGCTGATTGCTTTGCTGTTTTTCACAATGTCCTAGAGCAGCGGTTCTAAACCTGTGGGTCATGACCTAAAGGAACTATATTAAAGGGCTGCAGCATTAGGAAGGTTGAGAACCACCATCTTAGACCCTAAATTGACCCACAATCTGATATCATTTAAATACAGGCTCACATATAGTCTTTAAAGCTAGTCTTTAAGACCTATTCCTATTACCTAAGATCTTATCTTAGCCATCTCTTTCCCTGGTTCTCTGTCAAACTTTTGTGGCTTAATTTCTTTCTCTTGTGCAGCTACCAACCTCCTCTTAATTCTTTGCACCAGAATCTCTGTTGTTTTCAAGAGTGCCCTTAGGTTTGTACTTTCTCAGACTTTCAAATAAAGTCAGTTCTCTTGGGGAGAGCATCAGAACCTGACTTTCTCCCTGGGCAGAACCTCTGTGCAATGTTCTGGAGCTGTGGGTAGGCACAATAGTCTGCTTTTCTCCTGGAGCCTGTCATTAGGTAGAGGTGATGATCTTTGGTCTTTGCCACCTGTCTCTTCCTGTGTGCAACTTCTGCTTCCCAAGTAAGTTGGGACAAGAGTGAACAGGCTCAATGTTCTCAGCCTGTCATACCAGGGGTAGAACTTCTGCCCTGTGAGTGAGGGCTAGTGGAGGAAGGCAGCCTTAGATTTCTCAGCCACTCTGGCCTGCAAAGAGTTTCTGCAACGTGGAACTGGTGAGGATGAGAAATACTGGTGGTCTTCCCACTCCAGGAAGATACTGTAGCCCTAGATGCCTATGAGCTGTGGGGAGAGGGAGCCCTCCATCTGCCTGGAGCGGAGCTTCCTTCTCACTGACATTGCAGGGGAGGAGAAGGGAGGACATGGTACCTCAGATGCCATAGATGCTGCTGTTCTCACAGAGATTTAGTAGATTTTCTTAGATAAATGTTCTCCATGTACTATATGCCCTTAGGATAATTTCTAAAGACTTTAAATAGTTTTTTAAAAATAATTTATATCAGTTATGGTTTCGCTGGGGAAAAGATCTTAGAAGTCTTCATGCCACCCTTCTGGAAATTGAGATCTGCTAAAATTTTTAAGGAATAATGCGTAAGATGACAAAACTGTAAGGAAGGAGCTCCAGAAATAACTCTCAAACCTCATGAATGCAGTTATGAATGAATTTAATTCAGTGACTATACTAAAATTGTCTTTGCAAAATTTTGCTCAGGTTTATCAATAGTCATTCATTTACTAATTTGTTTTGTGTGTTGATTTGACAAATTACTGGAACGGAATTCCAACAGAGCTGCAAGTTTTTATTCTATCTTTATTGAATGTTGAGAATTGATTGACTTCTTCCACATGTTTAAATGTGACCATCTCTCTCTCTCTAATGTACTTCCACTCTAACAATCTGTGGATTTTTTTTAATTGGGTAGAAACTGGAAGAAGCAGCGTCTCGCGCAGCAGAAGAGGAAAAGAAACGCCTTCAGACTCAAGTGGAACTGCAGGCCCGGTTCAGCACAGAGCTGGAGCGAGAGAAACTTGTGAGTGCCACGTGGCTGGGGGAAGCTGCTGGTAGCTCACAGAGCCAGCCAGAGTGGGGGACGGGGGAAGGGCGGGGAGCAGCTGCAGTGAGGCCATCTCATCAGCTCGGTCCTGCCACTGACTTGCAGTGGGCTGTTGGGAAAGTTATACGTTGTTCATTCATTCGTTATCTGTTAATGAGCACCTTCTATATACCAGGCTTTGTGCCAGAGATGTAAAAGACATAAACCTCGTTTTTAAGACATCTAAATAGAAATTTATGCAGTGGGGTGATAAGTGCTTGGTTAGGGTGACTGTATATGTCCTAGGTTGTCTTAGACATTCCCTGTCTTCCTGGTATAACATTTATTAAAATCTCCTTCATTCTCAAGAGTTCTGCTTTGGAAAATAACTGTTAGGGGCCAAGGGAAAACTTCCATTTCGCCTTATAAAAATTCACTAGAATCACCTGACAAAAGGCAGGTTAACCAGAGAAAAGGCATACAAATTTATTAATATATACAAAGGGAGAACCACCAAGTGACAGCCCTCAAGCCCTCATTGGGCTTCAGAAGCTTATATACCATCTTGAGGTTACAGAAAGAATCTGGACTTGGATTGTGGCAAAATAGGTCATGGCGGGGGCCTGGCTGCAAAGGTGGTGGTGGTATATAGATGAATTGCACAGGCAGCACCCCTCAGAATAGGTGGCAAATGTTTCTGTGAGATCTGTAGAATGTCAGACTCTTGGTTAATCTTTCCTAGATCTGGACAAGGGAAGGCCTCAGAGAATACCTAGCTGCCTCAGTGCAGATTTTCTTTACAGATGCAAATCTCCCCCACAAAAGACAGCGACTTCTGTTGGCAGGCCATCTCAATATATGTCAAGGAAGTATACTTGGGGTGAAATAGTTTGATTTCCTTCAATAGCTATGGAAAAAGTAAGCATTGGTTCCATGGCATTTCTCCCCTATACTGAGCTAAGTTGGGGAGAGTGTTCTGAAATCATAAGAACACCTGGATCCTGGTTTGCTGCTCTTGGTAGCTCTGACTCATCTTAGAGCAGTGGTTCTCAACCTTCCTAATGCTGCTGCCCTTTAATACAGTTCCTTGGGTCGCAACCCACAGGTTGAGAACCGCTGTCTTGGAGGCTCCTATCCCAAGAGACCCCAGGTTCAGGTTGCTTTAGCTAGTTAGCTGATTAGTTAGAACACAGATCTGGCATTGAGTGTTGCTGCACGGGAGAGCACCCAGCACGGAGCCCAGTTTCTAAATGCACACGTGCATGTGACATTTCATTTAGTCACCTTTTGTTGCTTAGAGTTGAAAGAGGCATTTTTGTGTTATGAGAGAAAAGCACCTGGAGGAAGGCAGGTGTGATGTCAAGTAGTGCCGCCCTCACAGCCAGAAGGTCTGGCTTGTTTCCTCTCTACTCCTACTGAGCACTGGCTTTCTCTGTAGACGTGGGATGATCGTACACTCTCTCATGACTCTTAACGCGGATGAAGTGAGCTAATGCAAGCGAAAATATAAATAGCAAAGACATAGGCTCACGTGTATATGGTATTATATTTAAACTGGCCTTCTCTTTTGATTTTTGAGGCAGGGGTTCAAAACTCTTTAACCCAGAAGAGAAAAAAAAAAAAACAACCCATAACTTGTTAAAACAGTACTTGAACTGTCTGAGTTTCTGCAGGTGTCCTAGAGAGGAACAAAAGGAGAAGTGGAGGCAGCCAGGTGAGCGCAGGAGGAGTCTCGTAGGCTCTTCTTTCCTTGCCTTTCCAACACTCTGGCTGCTCTGCCTGGGAAAAGATTTACTGCTTTTAGAGAAGACTATGTTGGTGAAGAGGTTGTGCCTTTCAGATAGAAAAGAATTTAAAGAGTAATTATACAGGGGAACTTTTCTTTCTTGACTCAAGTCTTAAAATATGGAATGGAAGGGATAGAAACTAAACCAGGGCAGGGATCACAGCATCCTAGTTGTAGTTTGTTTTTCCCAGACTCTTTTACTATTGGTATTGGGTGTGGTGCTCCCCAACTCCTCCATCTTTTGTTAAAGGATTAAAGGCCAGGGCCCCATCATCCTGATGGGCTATTGAGGGCTACACTGGGGCTCGGGAGGGGGGGGGAGGGGGTTTCCCTGAGGAAGAAGTCTGTGTATTAAACATGACTGTTTTATACCATCAGATCAGACAGCAGATGGAAGAACAGGTTGCTCAAAAGTCCTCTGAACTGGAACAGTATCTGCAGCGAGTACAGGAGCTTGAAGACATGTACCTAAAGCTGCAGGAAGCTCTTGAGGATGAGAGACAGGCCCGGCAAGATGAAGAGATGGTGCGGAAGCTTCAGGCCAGGTGCCAGATGGGTTTTCAGCCTTTGCCTTTATGTCCTTTGCTTGGGCTAATGCATTTTCTCAGAATGACTAACACTCTAGTGGAGAGAAAGGAGTGTCTCGCTTGAGGTGTTGAGATTGGGTAGACCCTAGGGACTTGGCTGGCTGGGTATTTCTTCTCATTCTAGGGCACTGAGAAACCCTTGCTTTGGGCCTAAAGAAGGGCTTTATATCTATATGAGAATGGTTTGGAGTCTGTCCACAGACCTAGGATCTCCTGTGGCAGAGAACTTGGCTTCTTTAATATGTTCCAGCCCAGAGAAGGACTTTGGGGTGGAGACAGGGGCATGCTCAGGCTGGAGCTGTAGCCACATTTTGGGGATAAGGAGGAAATAAGCTGTTTGGTTATTCAGGATTAGTGATATTCTTTTGATAATTACCATTTGAAATCCTAGTTTTAAAAGTTCTTTTGAAATCTGTAGATTTTCTTTCCTTTAGAGCTTTTAAAGTCAGGTTTACTACTTTTAACAGTCATGTTCTCCAATAAGAACTTTCAATTTTGGGTCTTCATACCAGCAGGGAGGACAAAATGAGTAGAAACCAAAGGGAAAATTGGGGCTATTCTCTCCCAGCTTCTATCTTGCTGCCTGATTTGCATTCTTTAAAATGGGAGGGAAGCAATGCAGATATACCTGGGCTTTGAGCTGTGACCCCCGTTTGGGGGAGCAGTTCTGAGATAAGCCTGGGTAGATTTTCCATGGCTGTCATGTTAAGTGTGGAACAGCAAAAGATGTTTGCTTAATCCTTAGGTTGGAAGAGGGGAAAAAAGGAAGTCTTTTTTAGTTGTATACTTTGCCAAAAGTGACTTCAAAGATAAATTAATTTGGTTCTGAAAATTTAGATTTTATTTCTTTTTTCTTTTTTTTTAGTGGAGACAGAGTTCTACCCTATGCCCTGAGCAGAGTGCAGTGGCATCGTAGCTCACGGCAACCTCAGACTCAGGCTGTGGGCATCCTGTTGCCTCAGCCTCCAAAGACACTGGGATTACAAGTGCTGGCCGTGGTGCCCAGCTGAGTTTTTTTATTTTTTTCATGAGTTGGGGTCTCACTCTTGCTTAGACAAGCCTTGAACTCCTGAGCTCAAGCAATCTCCCCACCTCAGCCTCCCATAGTGCTGGGATTACAGGTGTGAGCCACCATGCCCGGTGAAAATTTAGATTTTAGGCTTGGCACTCATAACATGGTAGTTACAGCGATAGACACATGCATCAAGGCTGACGGGTTGGAAACTAGCCTGGGCCTGCTGGAGAGGCTGAGGCAGGAGAATCGCTTAAGCCCAGGAGTTTGAGGTTGCTGTAAGCTGTGAGGCCACGGCACTCTACTGAGGGTGACATAGTGAGACTGTCTCAAAAAACCCCTAAAAAATAAAGAAAATTGAGATTTTATTATGGAAAAAATTACTTTCTAAACAGAAAATTAAGTGCTTAGCATGTTGGTTGGCATGTATAGGCCCCATAGGTATGTTTACTGTACTGTGGTGTTAACCAGGTTCTTTGAAATACCTTCCAGTGCCATTGGGTAGTGATGTTAGCAGATCCACTAAATGGGAAGGTTTGCCTTCCATGGGACTTCTAAAGAGTGACATTCTGTGTAACACTACTCACCTTTTGAGCTGCTTGATAATTTGTGCTGTGTTAGGTGTTGGTAGATTGTTTTTGCTTTTTTTTTTTTTTTAGACAAAGAGCCTCAAGTTGTCACCCTGGGTAGAGGTGCCGTGGTGTCATAGCTCATAGCAACCTCTAGTTTGGGCTCAAGCAATTCTCTTGCCTCAGGTTTTCTATTTTTAGTAGAGATGGGGTCTCACTTTTGCTTAGGCTGGTCTCAAACTTGTGAGGTCAAGCAATGCACCCACCTTGGCCTCCTACAGGGCTAGGATTACAGGTGTGAGCCACCGTACCTGTAGATTGTTCCTTGCAGACAGGTGAGATGTGCTATGTGTATTACGTCAGTTTTGAGGTGATGATGACACAGCAGAGAGTGGATCACAAAGGGAACCAGATAATATACTGAGGTATCAGTTATTTATTTTTATTTTTTTTTTGCAGTTTTTGGCCAGGGCTGGGTTTGAACCCACCACCTCTGGCATATGGGGCCAGTGCCCTACTCTTTTGAGCCACAGATGCCGCCCCAGAAGTATCAGTTATTTAGTCTTTATAGAATGAGTGATGTTCTGAATAAGGGACAATTTTTTAATCAAGCCACTTGTTTTTAACCAGTGATATATACCAGAATCAAATTAAAAAGCTTTTTAAAAATTAACTAAATCAAAATATCTGTGGATAGAAGTGAGACATGAATATTATTATCTTAAAAGCTCTGGCTAATTATTTTGTACACTCCTATTTAAGCAAATAGCAAAATAGTTTCAACCTTTTGAATGCAAATATAACTACAATATAAATCTCTGCTTCAGTAGTATGAAAGTATTACACAAAAATTTAAGTTTTTCTGGATGTGCAAAAGGCCCTTTTATGAGTATAACTATTTTACTATCCCAAATTATTTTTCTTAGTGTTTGGATCTTGAGATGGGCAAATGTGCTCCCTCTAGTGGTTATTTTTGAGTGAAGTGAGTTCTGTCGTTCCCAAAGCTGAGCCTGATTCATAGAGGCTTTCTTTTAGATTGGCAAAAGGGGCTTGCCTTTTGCTTCTCAGGATAGGCCTTTCTGGGTAGGAGAAAACAAGGAAGTCATCATGAACTTGGGTTAGAAATGTTGACATTAATGAAATGAAATAATCTTAGGCCAGGGGGTCTATGTAAAGGCTTTTAGTTAACTCTTCTCTGCCCTTTTTTAAAGCAATAGCAAGTCTTTCTTGGAATATTTGACATCTCATTATTCTTCTAAAGGATGGTTCATTCTTTGTCATTGTGAAATTTCCTCAGAGATAATTTTTATAGTAAATTGTTTAAATATAAGAATTTGACTTGAACTATCTGGGTCTTGGGATTTATGTTTTTCATTAAAATTGAAAGGTTTTGGCCAGGAACAGTGGCTCACACCTGTAATCCTAGTACTGTCTGAGGTCAAGGCAGATGGACTGCCTGAGCTCAGGAGTTCAAAACCAGCCTGAGCCAGAGCCACACCCTGTCTCTAAAAATAGCTGGGCATTGTGGCAGGCGCCTATAGGCCTAGCTACTCGGGAGGCTGAGGCAAGAGAATTCCTTAAGCCCAAGAGTTTGAGGTTGCTGTGGGCTATGGCACCCTGGCACTCTGCCAAGGGCGACAAAGTGAGACTCTGTCTCAAAAGAAAAAAAAAAAAAGAAGTTTTTTTGTTTTTGTTCTTTTGTTTTGATGTGTAATCCTAAAGGTTATCTAGCCTTTTTTGATGGGAGCTCAGAAGAAAACTGTTTATGTAACATTTGGAAAACTCAGGTTATTAGAAAGAAGGTTCTTGAGGCTGAGTCATAACGTGTGTCATTATAACTTTCATCTACTTTGGCTCTGTAAGGCCCAGAAGCATACCTTTGTCATGTCTGTATTCTCAGCAACTAGTGTGGTGCCTGGTATATAGTAAGTTCCCAAGGAATATTTTTTGAATTAATGAATGAATCCAAGTTATATTCATTGGGGCCACATGGAACAACAGTCTCTCTCCCAGGTAATATAATACTTTCCATGTATTTGAAGGCACTTAGAACTAGGCTCCGCAGTGAGGTCTGGATTTGATTCCCACCTTTGGTACTTCTAGACGTGTAACTATATTGAAGTTATTTCACTGCTTTGCATCTTCAGTTCTCTATCTATAAAATAAGGGTAATTCCTAACCTTGTGGGGTTGTTGTGAAGATAAAATGAAATGACGCATGCCAAGTGCCTGGCATTTGTAGTCACTCAGAGTGTTTTTCTTTGTTCCTTTATCTTATTTGCAGATGGAGAAGATAAATAAAGTATAGAATGTCAAAAATAAGCATCAAGCTGGGCACGGTGGCTGTAATCCCAGTACTCTGGGAGGCCGAGGCAGGTGGATTGCTTGAGCTCAGGAATTCAAGACCAGCCTGTGCAATAGTGAGACCCAGTCTCTAAAACTAGCTGGGCATTGTGGCAGATGCCTGTCGTCCTAGCTCCTTGGGAGTCTGAGGGAAGAGGATCGCTTGAGCCCAAGAGTTTGAGAGTACTGTGAGCTATGAGGATGCCATGGCACTCTATCTCAAAAAAAAAAAAAAAAAAAAGGCATTCAAAAAAGATATTGACAGGTTGCAATGATGTTTTTAAACCAAGAAGATAATTTAAAATATCAGCAGAGCAAGAATAGGATCTAGGAGACTTGGCTTAATAGCAATTCTTTTAAAAAGATTTAGGGTTTCACTTCTGTGATATAGTTGCCAGCAACCTCATATACTCTCAGGCAGCCTTAATGAATTTGAAGTGTCCAGGGCAAATGAGGTAATAGATCCACTGTAATAATGAGCTGTTATTTACTCAGCGTTTACTAGGTGGTAGGCATATAAATACCTTACATGCATTATCACCTGTGATTCATCAATAAACCTTTGGTAGTTGGTATAAAGCTGAGGCACAGAGAGTGAGGCACTAAAGTCTTTGGTCAAGAGTCTTGTTTACAGACCAACTTGTCTTAGCTAAAGCAATAACAAATTTATTGTAAGGTTCTTTTTTTTTTTTTTTGTAGAGGCAGAGTCTCACTTTATTGCCCTCGGTAGAGTGCTGTGGCTTCACAGCTCACAGCAATGTCCAACTTATGGGCTTAGGCAATTCTCTTGCCTCAGCCTCCTGCATAGCTTGGACTACAGGTGCCTGCCACAATGCCTGGCTATTTTTTTGTTGCAGTTTGGCCCACCACCCCCAGTATATGGGACCACTGCCCTACCCACTGAGCCACAGGCACCGCTCTATGTGCTGACTTTTTAAGGAGTTTTTTTGCTTACCTGTAGTGTGGCATATCACAAAAGGTATGTACAGACCCTTTTTTTAAAAAAAAAAATTATTCAGCTTTCATTAGTGTTGGTATATTTAATGCATGGCCCAAGACAATTCTTACTCTTCCAATGTGCAAAGAGAAAAAAATGCTTGGATACCCTGATTTAGACAAAGCTTCATTTCTTTAACAATTACAAATCAAAGAATCTTTAAACCCACTTATAACCTATAAGCCTCTCTCCCTGCTTTCAGATGTCCTGCCTTTGGGGGCCAAACCAATGTGCACTTCCATGTATTGATTTATGACTTTAAGTGTAATTCCTGTTTCACTGAAATGTATAAAAGCAAACCACAACCCAACCACAGCAAGTCCACTTACTTAAGTCTTCTGTATGTGCCTCCAGGCCATGGTCCTCAAACTTGGCTCAAGATAAACCTCTTAAAAATAATTTTACACAGTTTGAGTTATTTTCCATTGGCATATGGTATAACAGAGGTAAGGGTCTACAACAGGGCAACAAAATGCTTTGGAATGTTTTAAATTAAGGATTCAAGTGATCTGTTCAATAAATGATGATCTGCAGGTGTGGTTCAAGCTTTGTCCTAGGCCTGTTTATAAGTTACGAAGGATATCTTCAAGAAGAGAGGGGGGCATGAGGAGGCATGTCTGACCCCCCTTCTGATGGTCAGCAACTCAGCTATAGGGTATTTCTGGGGCCCCTTTGCAAAGAGGGCATAGTTGACACTAAGGGGCTTAGTTCACACATCCAAGAAGGGTCTTGAGCACTATGCTAAGGAGGTGGACTTGACATTCATTCTACTTGTAATAGGGCAACAATGAATGTTTTGAGAAAAGAAAAACATAACACACTCAGTGCTTAAGGTGTAGCAAGAGCCGAGGCTGACACAGACCACAGGCACCAGTTGGAAGAGGAAGCAGCTTTATTCACCAGACGGGACGGGAGACTCAGCAGACTAGTGTCCCAAAAACTGAGTCCACTGACTCAATCTCTGCCCTTCCTTTTACACATTTTAGGGCTTGGATGCACGTGAAAGTCTGGTGATTCAGGGAAAGGTCAGGTCAGCCCATGCCCTTGGTGCAGCGCCACCTGTCCTGAAAGACAACAGAAGGTCAGGGAAGTTACAAGGTTACTACATAGGTCCAACGCATACCCTCCAAAGGACATAAAAATAACAGAGACATCTGCTGCAGCAGAGGGGTAGCAATTAGTGGCTTTTGTGCTTGACACAGACTGCCTGGCTAATGCTTGTACAGAGTTACTAGGAGAAGTCTAGCTCTGCTTTACTCCTTTGCCTCATTCTCCCCTTTGAGACTCAAAACAGCTTGTTATGAGGTCTCGTCACCATCTTCACCAACCTGTGTCATAGTTCGTTGGTGATTCATGTAATACACTCCACCCGAAGCTCTTTAAGATGTAGCCGAATCTACTAGATTTCTTACCATTCAGAGTACCCTATATACTCGAGTATAAGCCGAGCTTTTTCCGGCACAAAATTTGTGCCGAGTTTGAGTTTTTCGGCACAAATTTTGTGCCCAAAAACTCAGCTTATACTCTAGTATATACGGTAATACCAGCAATAAGCATGGGAGGAGAAGGCAAGTACCAATAACAATAAGATGACTATTATGAGGGTCATAAAACCTCCAAAAGCAGAGAACCATCCTCCATAGATGGATTTTGGGTCAAATCCATGCCACACCGGTACTGGCACATGAGCCAATTTGGAAATTTCATTAGCTATATTTTCTACCACTTAACCTTGATCATCTATTTTTAGACATCAGTTGGTTAGACTGAACTTTCCACATACTCCTCCTCCTGCAGCAAGTAAATAATCTAAAGCAAATCTGTTCTGGTACTCAGCATTTCTCATTTGGGTTTGCTGGTGGTCAAGGAGGCTCAAAGCTTTGCTAGTTTCATTAGTGATTATTTCTAAGACTGCTTACAATCATATAATATGATTTAGCATATAGATGAGGGTCTGGTAACTCCATGATCCATCTTCTGCCCATGTAGCTGGCCCATAATATTGTATTATTTTCTCCAGGAGCCACTCCTCATCTTTCCACTCCTCTGTGTGTAAGTCTTGATGTTGCCACCAGACCTTTTCCTGAGGAATGGCTACTGGAAGTACAAATAATTCTCCTGCCTTGATGGGCAGTAGAAAGAAAGTTTAATAAAGCCTATTATACAACTTCCAGTTCTATGATTAGGTAACCGGGCGTAGGCCTTATTCCCACAAATCCAATACATTTCCTGAGGGGCTACACCAATCCTGTGAAAATCAGGGGATTCAGTTCCATTTAATTCGGTCCCCACCAGACAGTTATTCCAGTGGTAGTGTTGTACAGCCCCTGACTGAGGCAATGTAGCTGCCCTACCGGCACAGTGAGGTTTTTCCCTTCACTTCTTGGAAGGCAATGTTGTCTGATAATCGGGGCCTTCAGGATCCACACATTGTCCTTCAGGTCTCTCTGATATGGAGCAATGTCTGGGTTAAGCTCAGTGGGGAGTAAGTTCTTTAGCTTCCCATGGCCACCGATCTCCTGTCATAGTTCCTCCACATATAAAGCAAGAAGTTACATTTAAGGACTGTGCCACATTTTCAGCCAACTGGAAGAATAAACTTTTTGTGCTCCTGATGTGTGACTGGAGCAGGGCTTGCCGTTTTCTGCAATGCCCACTTAAGAGGGTTGTAAGAGTCTGGGATGGCCTTCCAAGGCCATCCAAGTTGTCTAGGTAGGGAGGCCAAGCCATGGGAACACAGGGTTGGCTGCCACTATCACTTTCTGCTCGGTACGGTTCCTCTTAGGTGGGGGTGGCCCCTCCTCAGGTCAACGGCAGGTTTCACTCTGCTGTAATGGATCCAGGCAGGAATTTCTGCTACTCTTACTGCAGTAGGTGTGGTCAGGATGACATTGTAAGGGCCTTTCCACCTTGCCCTCAGGGGAGACACCTTCCAGTCTTTGACTCACATCATGGTTCCTGGGGAGAAAGGGTGAACAGGGGAGAACAAACTAACCAGACGTCTCTCATTCACCATCCTGACTCTGCTTCTGTCACTTTGCCCAGGGCTTGCCGCTGCTTCCTCAACTCTACCTCTCCCAATTCCCAGGAGGATCCTGGCAAGATTTGTAGTTACGGGGGTCGCCTATGATATAAACCCTCATAAGGTGAGAATCCTGTCCTCTTAGTGGGAGTACACCTAATCTTTAATAACACCAAGGGCAGGGTGCTTACCCACTGTATTAATAAGTTTGACTCCTGGCATACTTTCCCTAAACTTGTTTTGATAGTCCTATTCATGTGTTCCACCTTCCTTAGCTCTGTGGGCGGTAGGCTGCGTGGAGTTTCCAGGAGATGCCAGGGACCTTTGCTGTCTTCTGGACTAATTCAGACATGAATGCCAGTCCATTGTCTGACCCAATCCATAGCGGGAGCCCAAAACGTGGTGTGATGTCTCTCAGGAGTGCCCGGGTGACTTCTTGTGCCTTCTTGGTGCAGATAGAATATTTTGCTTCTACCCAGCTGGAATAGGTGCAGACCATCACCAGCAAGTACTCGTTCCCTTTACACCTGGGCATTTCAGTAAAGGTCTACCTGAAAGTCCTTGAAGAGCATCACTCCCTTCAAGTGACTGGTTTCCTAAGGTACTGTTGGTCTTTGGAGTACGTTGAACTGGCTGCAGGTGACACAATGTTGACTGACAGTTTTGGCCAGGGCTTCCAGGTGGGAGATGTAGAAGTACTGGCCCAGCAGTTTCACTAAAGACTCCTGTCCAAGATGAGTGCTCTCATGCATGGCTGTCACCACAGTGGCTCCTAGAATCTGGGGGACTGCTCCTCATCCATCTGGCATCTTTATCCATCCTCCCTCTGTTTTCTGGCTCCCCTCTACTGCCAACCATTCCTTCTCCTCTTGGGAGTAGATAGTAGATAGTGTGAGCTCCGGAATCCATAGGATGAGGGTAGCCACTCATTACAACTGGTATGGCCCTTCTTGCCTCAACATTGGTCCTAGCATTCCTGTTAGTGATGATGGAAGCATCTCTTTGATGTCCATGACAGCGTATCACTGCCACCTTCTCGAGTTTCCATACCACCTCTAGTAACTGAAGTATCTCCTGCTGATACTTATGTCCTTTCTCCCAGAATTTAGTAATCCCTTTTCCTTGTATAGTGCCCTGTGCACTTGGAGAGTCAGAAAAGCATACTTGGAGTCTGTATGGATAGTCACACTTTTCCCTTGACTTAGTTCTAAGGCTTGAGTCAAGGCAATCAACTCAGCCTTCTGAGCTGGTGTTCCTTGGGGTAGGGCTTTGCCTCTCCTGTCTCTGTTAAGGTGACCACTGCATATTCAGCCCATTGTTCACCTTGCACTGTCACATAACTATCTACATACAACTCCCAGTCTGCCTCTGTCCAAGGTTGGTCACGCAAGTCAGGCCTGCTCTAGATGTCGTAAAAGACAATCTGTGCCTCAGGCACAGCCCTCCAGGATAGGGTTCCCTAAGAGGAGGTCATCAACATATTGGAACAGCACACACTCTACTTCCTCAGCCGGGAATTTCTGGAGATCATGAGCCATGTCCCTCAGACAGACACCCCAAAAGAGGGCCACTCCCACTTACAAAGACTTTTTAGCTTTCCCGGGCCATAGTAACCCCATAGTCACCTACAAATTCGTTCTTAAGGTTCTTCAACATGGTAGCCAGTGGAGTGGGCTTTCCTTGCTCATTTCCCATCTCCACTCAGGGTCTCCCTCCCAAGACAATGCACACTCATGCCATACTCTTTCATACACCTCCTACCTGCCAGTGACCTAACACCCAAGGAGTTGATCTGACTCCTTCCTCCACAAAAATTGTAGAGGACCCCAGTAAGTCCTACTGTATTCTAGACATCCTGGTGCCACTTGTTGCTGGTTCCTTCCTGGTACTCAGCTGCTGCAGGGACCTGCAGCAGGGACCTCAGCAATTCAGTCTCGATGAGGCATTCCTCTGGGAGAATCAGTCCCAGGAGCTGTGTCACCAAACCAACTGTCCCCACAGGGGTGGTCTGTGGGCAAACCCAACTCAAAGAGTCCGACTGCTCAGTCTGCTGTCAAGAAATATTGGTGGGACCTTTCCTTTCTTTGCACGAGAGTTCACTTCCCAGTCAGGAAACCAAGAAATGTTACAGGAGCCCATACAGACAAAAGACCCCCAGGCACCAGTTGGAAGAGGAAGCGGCTTTATTCACTGGCCAGGAGACTCGGCAGACTAGAGTCCCAAAAACCGAGTTCACTGACTCAGTCTCTGGCCCTCCTTTCATACATTTTAGGGCTTCGGTGCACGGGAAAGTCTTGTGATTCAGGGAAAGGTCAGATTACTGTGCCCTTGGTGCAGGGCCACCTGTTTTCAAAGACAACAGAAGGTCAGGGAAGTTACAAGGTTACTACAAGTGAGAGAGGATACCTGAGAAGAGTAAGATCCAGGAGAACAGATCTTCTCAAGGACACCATAAGAATAGAACTGTGGGGTCCTCTCCATGGTGACTCAGCTCTTGGGAATTTGTGGACTTGACTTCCTGAAACCTGAAAATTTCCACTTCTATGAAATCCTGTAGTTCTGTGGGGGCTGGAACAGATCTCCCACTTCATTCAAACTGACCAATGAGAAAGGTATCTGTGGGTTGGAACTTTTTGACTGGAGATAAAAAGGTAAAGACCAAGCCAGTAGGGGAGCTCGGCCATTTTGAATTCTTCTATTCCATAAGCTCCACCAGCCGAAATAAAGAGCCCTTCCTTTTATGAACATGGTGTTTGGTTTCTCTCCATTGGGCCTTGTCTTCCTGCAACAATAGGTCCAATATGTATCCTCCAAAGGGCATAAAGATAACAGAGACATCTGCTGCAGTAGGGGTAGCAATTAGTGGCTTTTGTACTTGACACAGACTGCCTGGCTAATGCCTGTACAGAGTCACTAGGACAGAATATAGCTCTGCTATACTCCTTGCCTCAAAGGAAGTAACTCCTGATGCAGGGGACAGAGAGGAAAGAGTTTGAAAGGAAAATAATTTCTTAGGAGAGTCTCTGTACATGGTCTGGCCAGGAGAAACAGGGTAATGGCCTGAATGTCAACAGTGGAAAGCATGGGGAAACCAGGAAAGGGCAGAAAGACAACAGATAAGAATCAGTGAGGGGTTAGCCATGACAATGAGAAAAAGGAAGAAGTCAAAGATGACAGAGTTTTGTAGCCAAAAGGCTGGGTGATGACATTAAGTGGCATCAAGGACTTTTAGCTATAAAGGAAGGAGAATGAGTTCATTTGGGAACATGGAGAATCTCAGAGACCCTCAGGACAACCTCCTGGAGATCCCAGAAAGCAGATTGAAACTCAACCACATCAGAGATATTTAGGCTGGTGTAGAGGAATGGACACTATGCTTGCAAAGGACAGTTACTGATTCTTATCACATTAAAAGGACATACTGAAAACAGGACAGTCTCCTGGCAAGCCTAGAGATGTTTTGTAACTTGGGGGCAATCTCCCAAGTAATTCAGTGTTCCAGAATGAGATCGGTCACTCACTAGTAAGCATGTGATAAACATTGATGCTTAGTACTTCTTCATGGGGGTTCTGGGGAAAGAACATGTAAAAAAAGAACACGTGAGGAGAGCACGTGGCAATCTTTATGCATGGAGCCCTCATATGTAATCACCTTAACTCTCCACACCTGTTGTGTATAACCTTAATAAATAGCCATTGCGGAGGGGGCTTGGGGCTACCCTGCAACTAAGGTTAGCCCATCTCCCGCAAGCTTGTACTTCTAATCCACGTCACGCCTGGGTCTTTCCTGCAATGACCAAGACCAATGCCATAGGGGTCGTGACAAGCTGGGGACAAAATGTGGATCTGGGAATTGACAGTGAAGGAAATGTAGCATTTAGATGTAGCATTTTGACATACTGGATTGACTGAAGGAGGCTCAAGGTCTCTCTGAGCTTTCCCCACCAGCAGCACCACCACTGGGGTCTGTCCAGAAATCTGACTTTTCTGTATCTTCCTAAGATCCAGACCCAACTAGGAAAACAATTGTCCTTTTGGTCCCCACCCTGTAAGACCAGAGGTATGAACAGGATCATTTACATTCCAAAATAGAACTATTTACCAGTTAATTGTCACTCCCATTCATTAGTCCTCCCTGGTAGTCCCTGTTGCCCTGGACATATTTTCTCTTCTCCTGCACCCATAACCCATTTACCAGAAAGGCATGTAAGCTTCTGAACCCCATTGGGGAGTTGAATCTACATTTTCTAGGGGTTCCCATATATACACATTAAATAACTTTGATGATAATTTTTCTCTTATTCATCTTTATTGTGATTCTATTTTTCAGTGAACCTTCTGAGGGCAAAGAGAAAATAGCATTAGGGAGGCCGAGGAGACTGAGATGGTGACCCAGGAGAATGCAGAGCTGGTGGTGGTGAGCACAGACACATCACTGGTAACTAAAGATGAAGAGGGATCCGTAGGTAACTGGAGTCAAAACAAAGTCTAGAAGGGATGGCTGTGTGGTGGGGGAATGGACCCCCAGTGCACAAAGTCCTTCAGCTCCCAAAAAGAAGAATTTCTATCCCTGTGTGGGCCCAGGAGTATTGAAAAGAAAACATGCAAATATTCTGAGTTACTCAGACCAGATCAGGCCCTTTCCAGGTAGCATGGATGTAGGTTATTCTGAGTTATTCAGAAGAAAGATTTATATACCTCAGATTATTATGACTTTGCACATTCAGATTAATTCTCTCTTAATGAATTAAAATAGACTTTTCATCACTTTATAATCATAAGTGGTTGAAATATTAAAAACAAACAAATAAGAACTTCTGATCATATGACATCGTTCATTTGCTCCAGTCAAAAATATTGTCATTATTCTCAACTCCTCTTTTCTGTTCACACCCCATATCTAATAGGACAGCAGAACCTATAAACTCTTTTTTCAAAGTGCATCCAGAATCTGATCACTCCTCACTACCTCCACGGCTGCCAGACTGGCACACGCTGTTGTCATCTCCCACCTGGGTTGTGATTGTAGCCCTCTGGCAGTCTCTCTGTTACTCCCCAATCCAACTCTCAACACAACACCTTTTGGGAATGCGACACAATTATAAGAGGGTCCTTATATAACAAAAGCAATCACTGTAAGCTGGCTCTGTGTACCTTCAATGAATCCCCAACAATAAAAAAAAAAAAGAATTGTCCAGATAAAATGCAAGTGGGACCTTGTTGCTGTAGGGACCACAGTGCTTAACCCTATGGAGATTTACTGAAAAGCGCTGACTTTAGGCAGATTGATTACTAGGAGAAGAGACACATATTTTATTTAATATACATACACAGGAACCTCCCAAATAAAGAGCCAATCCCCCAAAGGGGTCAGAAGCTTATATACCATCTTGAGATTACAGAAAGAATGGGGGCTGGAATCCTGGCTAAGCAGGGTTTGGGAGGCAGGGGGAAGAGGAATTCTGTTGAGGGACAATAAATCGCTTACTAGGGAGAATGGATGGATGGAGAACAGAAATTTAACAGGCAAACAGCTCTCCTGGGATTTGAAAAGTCAGAAAGACAGACATTGTCTTGTTAAAAAAAAAAAAAAAAATTCTGTTTAGGTGCGGTTATATTCTTGGTCTTCTTTTCTGTAGTAGACAATGAGATGACAGAGAGGGAAAGAAAAAAAATTGTTCTCTTTGATGAGTCCAGACTTTAGGCAGATAAAGGAACTTCGGAGAACAACTTTATCTTATGCTTTGGGAGAGACAGTGAAGATGCAGGGTGGGGTGGCCAGAGGGATCTGAGGCTTCTTCAATCCAGCAGACCAAAATGCCATATTTGGGGTATAGGTTTCTGAGTCTGAACACTACCCCTTACCTCATATCCTCCAGTGACTTCTATCTTAGTCTGTTCATGCTGCTATTTAAAAAAATACCTAAATTGGGTAATTTATAAATAATGGAAATTGATTTCTCACATTCTGGAGGCTGTGAAGTCCCAAGATCAAGGCCTTGGGCAGATTCAGTGCATGGTGAGGGTTCCCACATGGCAGAGGGCAGAAGGGTGAAAAGGAGGCCTAAGCTGATCCCTCCAGCCTGGCGGTTCTCAACCTATGGGTCGCGACCCCTTTATAACAATGAAAATACAACCTGCATATCAGATATTTACGTTATGATTCATAACAGTAGCAAAATTACAGTTATGAAGTAGCAACAAAAATAATTTTATGGTTGGGGGTCACCACAACATGAGGAACTGTATTAAAGGGTCGCAGCTTTAGGAAGGTCGACAACCACTGCTCTAGCCCTTTTATAAGGCACTAATGCACTCATGAGTACTGAGCCCTCATGGCTAATCATTTTCCAGAAGGCCCCACCTCTTAATACCACTACAGCGGGGATTACGTTTCAACGTGAGCTTTGGGATGGACATGATTGTTCAAGCCACAGCAACTCTCCATCTCCCTGGAGTAAAATCCAAAGTCCTTACAGTGGCCTAAAGACCTGACATAACTGGCTCCTGCTCTCTCCGCCATGCCCCTCCTTCTCTGCAGACTCAGCATGCCCGTACTCCTGCGCTTCCCTACCACCCACTCTTTTCCAGGACAGCCACACAGCAAGCTTGCCCATGTTTTTCAGGCACAGGGCTGTCCAACCTTTTGGCTTTTCTGCACCACATCGGAAGAACAGTTGTCTTGGGCCACACATTAGAAAGACACAACACTAAAAAAGCTGATGAGAGAAAAACAAAAATCTGTGAATAATTTTCTGATATTTTACACCACAGATAATCCAAAAAATTCTCACATAATGTGCATGTGGCCCACAAACTGCAGGTTGGACACCCTACAAAGTCATGTCCTCAGAGAGGCCTTTTCAGACCTTCCAATTTAGAATTGAACCCTTACCTCCCTCACACACTCTCACACCCTCCTTTCCTCTCCCACAATCCTATTTATGCTACATAACTTACTCATTTATTTGTTTATTACCTGTTTCCCTCAACTGAGGTGTAAGTCCCCAAAACATGGGTATTTGTCTGTTTTGTTCACAGATGTGTCCCCAGGGCCAGAAAAGCACCTGTCACTTTGTGGGTGCTTAAAAATCTGTGTTGAATGACTGACTTTCCACACTGTGGGCTGAGCCCCCTTGAGTCTGTATGCACGCTGTGTGACCACTTGGTTCTGTCAAGCTCTGCCAACAGGGGGGCGCAAGAGGCAGCTGAGTCCTCTTTGCAGGTTTTCCTACACGTGTAGAACCCGCCTCCGCATGATACCAGCTCCTCCAGGTCTGAGTTTCAGCTCAATGGGGTCTCTTTTTCAAGTTCTTATGTTTTAATAATTCCAAACTCGCCCCTTTGTTCACACAGTCCCATAGCAGCTTCTCAAAGTTGTAATCTTCATGACACATTGAAGTATTCTTTTTACCTGTTCAGGTACTAGTTATAATCTAGTTGACAGTTGTTACATTAAATTCTTTGTGTTCAACTAACTGATTCAGTTTCCATCTCCAAATAAAAGTGACAAATACAACCCACCCTCTCAGGATAACCACCCATTGCCTACAGCCTTCCTGCCTGGCCTTCTACCCGTGGCCCGGATGCAGAGTACACCATCCAGGTAGACTGGAGGCAACTCCTATCTCTCACTCTCCTCTGGGCCACATAGCCTTTCCTGAACCCCAAGATGGAGCTCATGTTTCCATGTGCCCTCAGGGCTCCCTATTCCTGGCGTCACCATTGCTCCCACCATCTCATTTTTTAGCCCTTGTTTTTATATCTCTTTTCCTCTCAGATGTGATGACACACCTAAAGGTAGAGGTCATATCTTATTCATAGATGTAGCCCTACTGCCCTGCATACCTCTCTGCACATAGAAGGCACTCAATAATATTCAATGAACCTAATATTTAATAACCATGATATTCCAACATGATACGAAGGTCACTCATTTTAATGTGTTGTTCAACCTGGTATAAATGAAAAGAAAGAAATCCATGTGGCAATAAAAACAAAAGAGATAGAGAGAGAGAAACTAGAGCTGCTTTAATCACCACAATGCAAAACATAACTTTCTGATAAAAAATGTGGCCAGTCCCCAGTCTCTCTCCTCATGATGTTGGACCATAATCATGCTTGCACTGGGGCTGTGTGCTACTCTTCCCATCTCCATGTTGGTGTTTGCACAGTTGTCAGGCTCCATGAGTAAGACTTTCTTCTCTAAGCCCAAAGATGGGTGCACAGCTCTGGGCTGGGCTGCTGAGGCCCTGGACAGCCATCCTCATTCCTATGATCAGAAGTGTCTAATGACTCAGGCTTTTCTTCTTTCTGTCTGTCCATCTTTCTCTCTCTTTCTCCCTCCCACTCTTCTTTTACCTCTTTCCCTCCCCTCTTATTCTCCCTTCTCTCATTTCTGGTAGTTCATTAGAATCACTTGTGTGATAGATAACAACCCTGTTATAGCAGCTAGTGTGCTTCCCCTGTGTAATTAGGAAGCACATTGTTGGGTAATTCAGAAATTAATTAGTAGTAAATGTTTCAAGAATGCGGGTGGAAGTGAGGGCCTGCTGTGCTCCTTCAGCCATGGGTCTGGATTGCTTTTTAGCTCCAGAGGAACATTTCCAGGCTCACCCAGAGACCCAGAGACAATCTCCACAAAGCACACTACCCAGGCCTCTGTGTTTCTGGGGGTTGGCACTTTCTGAGTGGTAAGCATATAGCTTTCAAGGCCACAAGTTAGCTGCATATCAAGGTGCCTTGACCCATTGCTGGGCAGCAGCCACTGAAGGTGTCTCTTGTCTGCCCAAAGAGCTCTCAGGGTTCTTCTAGCCATGGGGAATGAATGGAGTAGATGTTACCAAGCAGCCTGAACCTTGCAAGCCCAAGGACCTCGCCCTATCTAGGGAGTAGCCTGAAATTACTTCTCTCTGGCATAGAATAGAGAAGTGCCATATTGCTTAACACAGGCAGGATCACGGAACAGAAGACAGGAATAAGCAGGGAAGATGGCTGCATCCTGGCTGCAGCTGTCCTGGGGGGCTGCAGTGATGGCCTCAGAGGAATGATGAAGCTCAGTGTCCTCAGGAAGAGCCTAGGCTTCTCTACACAGGCTCTGTTTTTCCGTCTCCTATTGCATTCCCTCAATAGGTTTTCCTCTCATTTCTCAGTGCCTCATGCAATACCTAGAATATGCATGATGCTTAATAAATATTTACTGAATAAATGAATGAAGTTCTATTTGTTAAATTCCTACCTATCCTCCATGAAGCCTGCTCTGTTTCCTGAGATACTGTTAACCTCTCTCCTCTTGGCTGAACTGACTTTCTGGGCCTCTTTTTATTTATTTATTTATTTTTGTTTTTTTATTGTGGAGAAGGGGCGGGGAAAGAAGGCGGGGGAAGAGGTGCATGACAGGGTCAGGCCGGTGGCATGGTACTACATTGGCTGTATCTAGGTAGAGGCAGTTTCAGGCCAGGCCTTGCTGAGTCATTGCTACGCAGAAGTAGCTCAATGGATCTACTTCTAGTCAGGCTCGGGAAGTTGCACTAGGCCTCAGGCACGTGGCAGGGCCCAACAATTCCCTCTTTTGTTTTTTGTATGGCGGAAAAACATAGCCCCTGTCTTAGGTTGCCTGCTCTTGCAGTTTCAGTCTTACCC
>CAUYPK010054521.1:0-20902 GCA_963574355.1 Loris lydekkerianus | reverse complement strand
TTCAGCTATTTAAAAAAATGGAGACTTTACATCCTTCGTATTAACCTGGATGGAAGTGGAAGACATTATTCTTAGTAAAGCATCACAAGAATGGAGAAGCATGAATCCTATGTACTCAATTTTGATATGAGGACAATTAATTACAATTAAGGACACTATGTGGGTGGGTGAAGGGAAGAAAAGAGAGAGAAAGAAGGAGAGAGGGATGGGGGAAAGGAAGAGCAGAGAGAGGGAAAAAGGGGGGCGGGGTCTTGGTGTGTGCCACACCTTTTGGGGGCAAAACACGATTGCAAGAGGGACTTTACCTAAAAAAATGCAATCACTGTAACCTGGTTTATTGTACCCTCAATGAATCCCCAACAATAATAAATAAATAGAAAAAAAAGTGGCTGTTATCAGCAGTGCCAACCTCCCCGTGACTGGCCTCCCCCAATGACATCATCAGTTCCTGTCAGGAGATTTCTGAGGTTCCCTTACGACATCCTCCACTTAAAAGCTGGACACAACTAGGACTCCCCTGTCCCTGTGCAAACAAGCTTCTGCTGAAGACTTCTGCCACAGTCGGCTCCCACCAAGCTGGTTCCTTCTTCCAGGGGTGCCCCACTGCAGGGTTCTGGGAAAGAGTCAGGTACCTCTGGCCCCAGCCCATCTGGTCCTGACCCCCGGTAACCCCACACACAGCCTGGCCCTGCACCCACCACACAAGACCCAGGGCACAGAGCTGTCACTCCCAGATTCTGCCTGTCCTCAGCAGTGCCAGGCCAGTCTCTGGGCAACACGTGTCACTGCCCTTCTGTCATGCCCACCTGGCTGGGTGGGTTGTGGGAGTGGGGGCCTCAGGGCCCGGCACCTAGTTGCCAGCCCCAGCGCCTCCCGCCGTCCAGGGGCTCCCAGGCTGCAGGCACACCGTGGCACTGCCAGGCCTGATCCAGGTGGATCAGAGGGACAGGCTGGACCACGGGACACAGGAGGGAGGAGCCACGACCCCTCCGGGCAGATCCCAATAGCTCCATCCCCTGCTGGCACAGCCCTCGTGGCATCTCCCCCCCTCCCCAGGAACAAAGTCTTGCGGCTGTCTGGGGGGCTGGAGGTGCCAGGGACCCTCAACTGGGAGGTGACTCTGTGTCTGCTGGCCTGCTGGGTTCTGGTCTACTTCTGTGTCTGGAAAGGGGTCAAGGCCACAGGAAAGGTACAGCTGGAGGCATCAGGGTGGGGGCAATGTTGCCCTGGGAGTTGTGTGTCTCTGCAACAGGAGGGAACTGGACCTAGGCAAGTCTCTTAAACTCACAGAGCCTCCATGTCTGCTTCTACAGACCCCAGACTGTTCCTGACCTAGCTCCTCTGAGGTAATGATCCCACTGTGTGGAAAGTGGGGGCAGGGGATTGAGTACTGGCTGCTCCCTGCTTTCCAATAGATTCTTCTCAGAGATAAATTGCATTATTTTCCTCAGAACAGTCTAAGCCTGCTTACTAAAATAGGAAAGTTGGCACCATTGCTGCTAATCTGACTTGTGACTCTCTTCAAAAACATCCTCCCCGAGGTCCCAGAGGGGAGATGGCTGTGCACCACTGCTCAGCTTGCTGCTGGTGACCTGGTGCCAGCGCTGAGTCCTTCCTGCCCTTTGGCCCTGGACTACCATGGAGGAGAGTGTCCAGCACCTGGGCTGTGGAGCCATGAACTAGATCTGCCATGAGCCACCCTCAGCCCCCTCATCTCATCTTGTCCCCCTGTCCCAAGCTGCCTGATGACATCCCTTTACTTAGCTGCAGCTCTTATTAGTCAGCCTGCTAGTCAAGGTACAGTTGTGCTCAAAGCCATCACAGAAGCCTGGTGGAGCCAGGCTGCACCAGGCTCAGGCTGGCTCCTCTGCCACTATGCAGGGAGGAGGGTCATGGAACTGTGTAAGGAAGAGGGACAAACCCCACCTCAGCTGACCAGGCCTAAAGGAGTAGCTGCCCACACCACAGCCAGGGCTGGGAGGCCAGGTTTCAGTAAAGTTGGGGTCAGGCAAGCCAGTACCTTGCTTGTGGGTGAGCCATAGTGTGACAACCATGTTCAAAGCACCCAGAAGATGTCCTTGTTTGCATCTACCCCTGTGGATTTCACTGGTCAGAGCCAATGAGAGGAGAAAGCACTGTTGGCCACTTGTCACAAGTCTGGGTGCAGTGACTCCTGTAGAGGAAGCAAGAGCCCGCCAGGCAGTGTGGCACAGCTAACAAGAGTGAGCACTACAGTGTACCCACCCCTCTGCCACACAGAACCCCAAAGCACTGTGGCCCCAGCAGGAGACCCCATGGCCCATGACAATGAAAGGCTGAAATTTAGCTCAGAACTTTTTTAAAGGCTTTTTTTGTTTATTTCTTTGTTTGTTTAGTATTTTTGGTCTGCTTTCAGGGATTTATTCCTCTTTGTGAAGGTTGTCCTCATGGCCAAGTTTGGGGGGGTTTTGTTTCTTTTTGTTTTTGCTATGCCTTCCCTTTTGGAAGTTTTGTTTGCTATTTTATGGGCTGCTAGTCCCTCCAGGTGGGTCTAGTTTCTCTAGAGTGGCTCCAGGCCATTCTGGGCCTGGCTTCAGGGTGTGTTTAGGCAGAGTCACAGGAAACAACTCCATGAGGACAGAGCCCTGGTGGTTGTGGCTCCACAGCCCAGGTGCTGGGTACACGGATCACTCATTAAATTGCTGATAGCAAAAAAAGAAAAAAGAAAAAAGAAAGCTGTCACCATTTAGGAGCTACTGGATGGGAGAGATGGCATGTGTCTAGAGAAGATGTGAAAGGACAGAGCTAATCCTTTCCAAGATCCTTTCACTCATCCTAGTTCTGTCCTTTCCCAAAGCAGAATGGAGGGGGCAGATGATGAAATCCAGGCCTTCGGAGTTGGGAGGAAACTGAGACTATCTGTTCTGCCCTAAATTCCAGCACCTGCCCTCAGAACCTCTTCCTAAGGTGCATCTCCTTCTATTGGCGTGTTCCTCCTTAAGTGTCAAACTTTAAACTCCAAGTACAAGGCTGAACCTGTCCTACATTTCCATGTACACTTTGGGAAACTGTAGCCCAGGAAATTTATTGAGTGTGAGCTTTGTCTAGATGGTGGGTTATTCAGGAAAAAACCCCAAGTCTTCTGATTCATAGTCAAGTGGTCTTTCTCCCATGTCTGGGATCATCCCAATCCTCAATCCAGGATTCATTCCTAAATTCCCAGTACGCTCAGAAGCTTCCCTGTTGCCCTTATCTTGGTTACACTGTAAAGGGATTGTCCCCTTTCAGAGGTTGCCAGCATTTGAGGATGTACCTCACCACAGAGGAGTGTGGCCTCCTCGTCCCTGCTGAAAGGACCTTCCACAGAGATATGAAGATGCGAACTGTGAGAACAGGGCCTCCTGTGTAAGGACTGAGCCCACCTCTTCTACTTTATGAGAGAAATGTAAAGGGCTGGGTCATGATAGGAAGAGTGTTTAATTCAGAAACAATGACAGTGTGTGGAACAGAGATTGTGACAGAGAAACAGTCCAAAAGAGATAGGGTGTGAAAAAGAATAAATGTGATGGAAAAAGCATTAGAAGAATATAGTAGATATATGAGACTTATAATTTAACAGAGTATGATAGTGAATCTCTGTGTGTGTGTGTGTGTGTGTGTGTGTGTGTATACAGGTCTGTCAGACAGACAGTTGGTAACCTAGACCTATGTCAAAAGGACGAAAAAGGAATATAGAATCAGTGTGAGTAGACTATACCCTTTGACACCTTGGGGAGCAGATGATTCAGGTTATCCAAAATGTAAAGCCACGTTTTCTCAACATGAATCAGAGCCTGTAAAAGTACTGAAGATTTAGACCAGAGTAACAGATAAACATGAGAAAAAGGAGGATAGGCCAGTTGATTCTGTGAGTAATGGGCAATGTGGAGCAGGGCTAGGGAGACCCACACATGCTGTTGTACAAAAGCTAACTGGAACTTAGCATCTTGCCACTAAAGTACTTCCTTCCAGTTTCCCCAGGGAAAGTTAGAAGATGGCACTGTTAGCAGGAGTTTGTACAATTTTAGTTCTAGAAAATGAGTTTTGATCATCTCCACTTGGGGGGGGGGAAGAAAATATATACTAGATTCACATAAATAAGGTAGAAAGCAAGCATGGGTAGTCTGCTCAGATATGTAAAGGATGCCACAAGGCACATACCGACCAATAGGCCAGTATATGGATGACTTCTGCTACTTCTCACCATGACAGGAAGCTCATGAAGTAACCACATCCACCTTAGGTCTAAAAGAAGGGCAGAAGTGCAAGTCGGTTGGACCTTTAGGAGGCTCCAACTTCCACCTCCACAAACAGTGCAGTGATAAATGTCCACTTACATACCCTCTTGTGGGACATGTGACAATATCCCAGGAGCAGAAGTGCTGGAGTTTAGGGATGGACACAGTTAATTTGATCCAGTAGAGCCAAATTGCTCTCTGCTATGACTATACCTGTCTGTAGTCCCATTGTATCCTTGTGACTTTTCTAGGGCTCTTCTTCTGTAAATAGACAACTCCTATCCTTTCTCCCATTTTAAAATGGGTACTGCTGTCTTCCTGAGGAACTTCAGAGATTTAAAAAACAAAATTCTTGGCTAGGGCCAATGGCTCATGCCTGTAATACCAGCACTCTGGGAGGTGAAGGCAGGAGGATTACCTGAGCTCAGAAGTTCAAGACCAGCCTGAACCAGAGTAAGACTCCGTCTCTACTAAAAATAGAAGAACGAGCCAGGCTTGGTAGCGGATGCCTGTAGTCCCAGCTACTTGAGAGGCTGAGGCAAGAGAATTACTTAAGCCCAAGAGTTTGAGGTTACTGTGAGCTATAACACTAAGGCGCTCTACCTAGGACCAAAGCTTGAGACTCTGTCTCAAAAACAAAAAAAATACTTATGGACAGCGCCTGTGGCTCAACGGAGTAGGGCGCCAGCCCCATATGCCAGAGGTGGCGGGTTCAAACCCAGCCCCAGCCAAAAACTGCAAAAAAAAAACTTATGTCTCTGGTTCAGCACCTGTAGCTCAGTGGTTAGGGCACCAGCCATATACACCGGGGCTGGCAGGTTCGAACCCCACCAGGGCCTGCTAAACAATGATAACTGCAACAAAAATAAAGCAGGAGTTGTGGTGGGCACCTGTAGTCCCAGCTACTTGGAAGGCTGAGACAAGAGAATCGCTTGAACCCAAGAGTTTGAGGTTGCTGTGAGCTTTGATGCCATGGCACTCTACCGAGGGCAACATAGACTGTCTCAAAAAAAAAAAAATACTCCTTCTCTTACCAAAATATGAATTAAGGGCTTATCAACAAAGAGTCCGTCCCCTAGCAAGAAATATGCCCGTTTCTTAAAGAAAAGGAGGGCCAAGTCCTCAGATCACAGCAGAAGATTAAGTAAAAAAAAAATGAAACTATTGTTTCTTGTTCCAATTATAAAGATTTTTCTATACAATGTGCCTTCCTGCTTCAGCTTCTCCTCTGCCCAGAGCCAGCCTACCACCCCCACACCTCCACAGCCCCAAAAGTATCACCGGCCTGGATGGGATCACTATGGCCAGAGGAATATAATGCTCTGATTGGCCAGGACTGAGCCTCCCATCCACCCCTGGACTCAGAGGTGAAGTCAACACTAACAGAATCACAACTGCTGAGGGGAAAGGGAGGTAAGTTTCTCAGGAGAAATAAGGACACTGGTACGAGAAGAATGGGGTACAGACACTGGGTAAAAATAAACCAAGAGATGTCCTCTACACCTACACAGACATTTCATCAAATTCAAAATCCATTTCCAGACCAGGTATGGTGGCTCACACCCATAATCCTAGTGCCTTGGGAGGCCAAAGCAGAAGTTCAAATCTAGCCTGGGCAACATTATGAGATATTGTTTCTACGAAAAATTGTAAAAAATACCTGGGTGTGGTGGTGCACACCTACAATCCTAGCTACTCCAAAGGCCAAGGCTGCAGTGAGCTATGATAATGCCACCTCATGTGAGCATAAGAGACAAAGCAAGACTACATCTCTAAAAAGAAAACTCAACTTCTAATGTTTTAAAAGAATAAAGCTAGGGGGCAGCACCCATAACTCAGTGGGTAGGGCACTGGCCACTGGGGCTGGTGGGTTTGAACCCAGTCCGGGCCTTCTAAACAACAATGACAATTGCAATCAAAACATAGCTGGGCATTGTGGTGGAGGCCTGTACTTCCAGCTACTTGGGAGGCTGAGGCAAAAGAATCACTTAAGCCCAAGAATTTGATGTTGCTGTGAGCTGTAACACCACAGCACTCTACCAAGGGTGACATAGTGAGACTCTGTCTAAAAAAAAAAAAAAAAAGAACAAGACCAGGAAAGATTATGGCTTAGCTTAATAGAGCAGCCTGTTATTGGGCAGGTGTGGTGGATCATGCCTATAATCCTAGCTCTCTCGGAGGCCGAGGCAGGTAGATTGCCTGAGTTCAGGAGTTCAAGACCAGCCTGAGCAAGAGCAAAACCCCATCTCTACTAAAAATAGAAAAACTAGACTGGCATTGTAGTGGGCGCCTATAGTCCTAGCTACTACGCAGGCTGAGGCAAGAGGATTGCTTGAGCCCAGGAGTTTGCTGTGAGCTATGAAGCCATGACACTCTACCCAGGGTGACAGAGTAAGACTCTGTCTCAAAAAGAAAATAAAAATTAAAATATTTTAAAAGTGGGGCCAGGCATGGTGACTCACACCTATAATCCTAGCACTCTGGGAGGCCAAGGTGGGTGGATAGCTTGAGCTCATGAGTTCGAGACCACCCTGAGTAAAAGTGAGACCCCATCTCTACTAAAAATAGAAAAGAAAACCTGAGGCAAGAGGATTGCTTGACCCCAAAAGTTGGAGGTTGCTGTGAGCTATGACACCACAGCACTCTACCCAGGGCGACAGTTTGAGACTCTGTCTCAAAAAAAAAATTTTTTTTTTTTTGGGTGGCGCCTGTGGCTCAGTGAGGAGGGCACCGGCCCCATATGCCAAGGGTGGTGGGTTCAAGCCCAGCCCCGGCCGAACTGCAACCAAAAAATAGCCGGGCGTTGTGGCAGGCACCTGTAGTCCCAGCTGTTCGGGAGGCTGAGGCAGGAGAATCGCGGAGGCCCAGGAGCTGGAGGTTGCTGTGAGTCCTGTGATGTCACGGCACTCCACCGAGGGCAGTAAAGTGAGACTCTCTCTCTACAAAAAAAAAAAAATTTAAGTAATACATGCTCATACTGAGCAAAATGGACAAAGCTGGAGGCATCACACTGCCTGACTTCAAGATACACTACAAAGCTATAGTAACCAAAAACAGCATGGTACTGGCATAAAACAGGTCTACAGACTGATGGAAAAAAATA
The DNA here is from genome assembly GCA_963574355.1 of Loris lydekkerianus. Classification (NCBI taxonomy): domain Eukaryota; kingdom Metazoa; phylum Chordata; class Mammalia; order Primates; family Lorisidae; genus Loris; species Loris lydekkerianus. The sequence continues at coordinate 13,543 of CAUYPK010054521.1, read as the reverse complement.
GAGAACCAAGAAATAAATCCACACATTTACAGGCAACTGATTTTAAATAAAGACACCAAGAACATATGTTGTGGAAAGAACACCCTCTTCAATAAATGCTGTTGAGAAAACTGAATACTCATATACCAAAGAATGAAACTAGACCCCTATCTCTCACCACATACAAAAATCAATTCAAATGGATTAAAGACTTCAACATAAGACCCAAAACTATAAAACTACTAGAAGAAAACAGGAAATGCCTTGTGACATTGGTCTAAGCAATATTTTATAGCTAAAATTTCAAAACCACGGCCAATGAGAACATAAACATAAAACTTAGACTAAATTAAACTAAAAATCTACACAGCAAAAGAAACAATCAACAAAGACACAACTTGTTGACTAGGAGAAAATATTTACAAACTATTCATCCACCAAGGGAGTACTATCCAGAGTATACTAGGAACTCAACTCAACAACAACAACAACAAAAACAAATAATCCCACTAAAAAGTGGGCAAAAGATCTGAATAAACATTTCTCAAAAGGAGACATACAGCCTGAGCAAAAGCAAGACCCTATCTATACTAAAAATAGAAAAAGAAAAACTTAGGCAAGAGAATCACTTGATCCCAAGAGTTGGAGGTTACTGTGAGCTATGACACCACAGCACTCTACCCAGCTTGAGACTCTGTCTCAAAAAAAAAAAAGAGAGAGAGACAGACATACAAATGACCAACAGCTATATGAAAAAATGCTCAAAAACATCAAGGAAAGGAAAACCAAAACTGCAATGAAATTATCTTAACCCAGGTAGAATGGAGATTGTCAAAAAAGACAAAATATAACAAGTGTTGGTGATGATATGGCGAAAAGGGAACAGCTGTACACTACTGGTGGGTATGTAAATTAGTACAGCACTATGAAAATAGTATAGAGGTTCCTTTAAAAATAGAACTACCAGCTCAGCACTCATAGCTCAGTGGTTAGAGCACCGGCCACATACACTGGGGTTGGCAGGTTCAAACACCGTCAAGCCTGCTAAAACAAGAATGACAACTGCAACAAAAAAATAGCTGGGCATTGTGGTGGGCACCTGTAGTCCCAGCTACTTGGGAGGCTGAGGCAAGAGAATCACTTAAGCCCAAGAGTTTGAGGTTGCTGTGACCTGTGATGCCACAGCACTCGACCTACGGTGACATAGTAAGACTCTGTCTCAAAAAAAAAAAAAAAAAAAAAAAAAAAAATAGGGCTGGGTGCTCAAACCACAGTGGTTACAGTGTCACCCAAATAAACCAAGGATAGAAAGTTCAAACCCACCCTGGGCCAGCTAAACAACAGTGACACCTGGAATAAAAAATAGCTGGGCGTTGTGGCAGGCGTCTGTAGTCCCAGCTATTTGGGAAGCTGAGTCAAGAGACTCACTTAAGCCCAGCAGTTTGAGGTTGCTGTGAGCTATAACACCACAGCATTCTACCGAAAGCGACAGTGAAACTGTCTCAAAAAAAGAAAAAAAATAGAACTACCTTTTTGGCTTTCAGCTCAAATAAGGCCAAGGTGCAACTTTCTTTGGTAGTCCCAAATCCAGGTTCATCCAACACCAGTGCTTCCACCATACCACCTGAGTTCAATCCCAATGAGATCAAAGTCATGTACCTGAGGTGAACTGGTAGTGAAGTCGGTGCCACATCTTCCCCCAAGATCGGCCCCCTGGGTTTTTCTCCAAAAAAGGTTGGTGATGACATCGCCAAGGCAACCAGTGACTCAAAGGGTCTGAGGATTACAGTGAAACTGACTATCCAGAACAGACAGACCCAGATTGAAGTGATACCCTTCTGCCCCTGCCCTCATCATCAAAGCCCTCAAGGAACCACCAAGAAACAGAAAGAAACAGAAAAACATTAAACACAATGGAAATAATCACTTTTGATGAGATTGTCAACATTGTCAGACAGATGTGACACTGATCTTTAGCCAGAGAAGTCTCTGGAACCATTAAAGAGATCCTGGGGACAACCCAGTCAGTGGGCTGCAATGTTGATGGCCACCACCCTCATGACATCATAGACGGCATCAACAGTGGTGTCATGGAATGCCTAGCTAGATAAAAAGTACAAAGGAAAATGTTTCACTAAAGGATCATTTGACACCCCCCAAAAAATAAAAATAAAACGACCATATAATCCAGCAATCCCACTCCTGGTTATTTACCAAAAGGAAAGTAAATCCATATATCAAAGGGATACTTGCAGTTCTTGTTTACTGCAGCACTAGTCACCATAGCCAAGATATGGAATCAATCTGAGTCTATCAACAGAAGAATGAATTAAGAAAATGTGGCATATACAGAACAAGCACAGTGGCTCACCCCTGTAATCCTAGCACTCTGGGAGGCCCAGGCAGGAAAATCACTTCAGGTCAGGAGTTTGAGACTAGCCTAAGCAAGTGACACCCTGTCTCTATTAAAAATAGAAAAATTAGTTGGGCATTGTGACACACACCTGTAGTCCCAGTTACTGGGGAGGCTGAGGCAGGAAGACTGCTTGAATCCAGGAGTTTGAGGTTGCTGTGAGCAGGGCTAAGGCCATGGCACTCTAGCTGGGGTGACACAGCAAGACTGTCTCAAAAAAAAAAAAAGAAAAAAAATGAAAGAAAAGAAAACGTGACATATAACAACAATGGAATACTATTCGGACATAAAAAAAGAAAAAAATAGAATGAAATCCTGCCATTTGCAGCAAAATGTTGACAGCAGTTAATAGTGAATGACTGGACTCTATTGATTCTCATTTTGTTCCATTCCCTAAATTGTCTTCAGTTACCTTGTACTATTTCAATATCTGAATCCCAGAACCTCCCTTGCAACCCAAGGACAATGGCAAGAATATTCTGAAATGCTATAGCCAAAAAGAAACTAAGACTTGGAACAGTAGCTCAAATTTATTTTCTGCAGTAACATTACCAAACAGAACAAGTGGACCTTGAGGCCAAAGGGCCAATACAGGACAAAAATGAGGGCCTTCCCCATAGTAAATTGACAACTGTCACAGGAATCATTGTTCTAGTGAAGCATGCACCTAATATGGGACTTGAGGTTAGATTTAGCCCCCTTTTCCCTGTTGAGGCTTAGTGGGAAAATGGAAGAACGAGGTGCTCTATTGTCCGAACCACCAGGGAAAGCTGGTTGAGACAGGAGATGACAGAACTTCGGAGTTGCTCAGGGTCTTCAGCAGTCAATCGTCTAAAAGGGAAAGAAAGAGAACATCAAGTTAGAGGGGAAGAGAGGCACCTTCCTTTCTCTGCCTCCTCACTCAGAAACACACCCCTTCCTTAGAGGTAACCCTAATGTCAGTCCCCTTGGGACTGACCCTAGCCACTTGCTGGCAAACCCTTTCCAAACCCACTCTAGAACTGACACAGTCAAGACGTTGCCATCCACACTGAGCCCTTGAAGTTCAGCATTTGGGGTCAGGAACCAGCTGGCAATCTCCGCCTCCTCGGGTGATGGGAAAGGTGCGGTGAGGGTGCTGGAGAAATATGGTTAAGGCACCTTCCACACTGCGGACTCTACCTGTGCCTCTCACCTCTCCTCACTCCAAGACAGCCCCTGCCTCCACCTCCCACCCCATTCCATGGCCACCACCCCCTTGCTCCGCTCACACTGGTTTTCCCAACCACCACCACAATCAATTATCCCACGCTGGGCTTTGCCCAAACTCTTCAGTTACAATTTCAGTCCCCACCTGCCTGGGATACCCTCCTCCAAATCACCCGACTATCCCTTGGCTTCTCAGGCCCCTGGGGACTTCTTGAATAGGATACAACTCGAGCAGTTGGTTACCCAGGCCTCCAGCTGCAGGTGCAGCGTCTCCACCTGGCCCTGGCACCTGTAGTGCCCGCTCAATTTGAAGAACGCCACCAGCTGCAGCACCTGCCTCTCCCGCGACACCAGGCCCCCCAGGATCTCCTGGGCCACCAAGGTCTCCAGGATCTCCAGGGCCACCTGGACCACCTGGCCCGCCGGGGCCGCCAGGGCCACCTGGGCCACCTGGAACGCCAAGACCACCAGGAACACCCGGCCCAACCTGGCCGTCGACGCCAACCACTGCGACTGCCGCTCCTGCTGCAGCCGCTGCCACACCTGCACCTTCATCCACTGCCCGCACAGCTCCTCCACCATCAGCCTCTGATCCCATCTCGCTCCCACCTTATCCCAGGCAAACTGTACGACCTGCACAAAGCTGTCCGCCACCCAACAAGCCAAGCAACGCAGCACACCCAGAGCGCATGCGCAAACACAATCCGGGTGAGACCACCTGCCAGTGATTGGTTCCCACCAATATGACCCTAGAGACCCCATAGTTGTTCTAGCCAATGAACACTCTCTCGCGAAGCCCCACCCCTTAAAGCACATTGTGTCCTAGTGCACATGCGCAAACATACCTACACAAAGTCTACTCCAGTCAATCTAATGTTGCTACTAGTTTTAGACACCCTGGGTGTTACGTAGCCAAAGAATCTTCTGGATGAAGCTTTGCTCGTTAGCACTACATGACTCAGCCTGGCCAATGCACATGCCCAAACCCCTGGGCTCCTAAGGCCACTTAGGTATATTGCTAGTTCCACCCGGCTGACCCCGCCACAAGTGTCCCCCGCAGACCTGCTTGGAAAGCCATGCCGGTGCCCCCAGTGCCAACCTCCCCATGACTGCCCCCCCCCAATGACATTATCTGTTCCTGTCAGGAGATTTCTGAGGCTCCTTTACGACATCCCCCACTTAAAAGCTGGACACAACTAGGACTCCCTGTCCCTATGCAAGCCCGCTTCTGCTGAAGACTGCCATGGTCGGTTCCACCAAGCTGGCTCCTTCTGCCAGGAGCACCCCATTGCAGGGTTCTGGGTGAGAGTCAGGCACCTCTGGCCCCAGACCATTCGGTGCTGGCCCCCAGATCCCCCACACACGGCCCCACCTTGCACCCACCACACAAGGCCCAGGGTGCAGAGCAGTCACTTCCAGACTCTGCCTGTCCTCAGCAGTGCCCAGGCCAGTCTCTGGGCAACATGTGTCACTGCTCTTCTGTCATGCCCGCCTGGCCGGGTGGGGGCCTCAGGCCAGCGCCTGGCTGCCAGCCCCCCCCCCCACCTCCCGCTGGCCAGGGGCTCCCAGGCTGCAGGCACACTGTGGCACTGCCAGGCCCGGCCCAGGTGGATCAGAGGGACCTGCTGGACCAAGAGACACAGGAGGAAGGAGCCACGATCCCTTAGGGCAGATCTCAATAGCTCCGTCCCCTGCTGGCACAGCCCTAGTAGCCACCCTCCCCTAGAAACAAAGTCTTGCAGCTGTCTGGGGGACCAGAAGTGCCAGGGGCCCTCAACGGAGAGATGACCCTGTGTCTGCTGGTCTGCTGGGTGCTGGTCTACTTCTGTGTCTCGAAGGGGATCAAGTCTACAGGAAAGGTATAGCTGGAGGCGTCAGAGTGGGGGCAGTCTTGCCCTGGGAGCTGTGTGTCTCTGCAACAGGAGGGGCAGGGCCTGAAGAGAGGGGAGGTACCTAAATCCAGGCCACTCTCCCACTCTATACTGAATATTCTTCCCCACCCTGCAAATCCATGGACCAGCAGCCTTACTCTTGAGAAAAGCACGTTCTCACTCATACATGAGAGGTAAAAAAGTTACCTCATGGAGGTAGAATGTAGAATTATGGTTACCAGAGGCTGGGAAGAGGGGGAATGAAGAGAGAGGTTGGTTAATGGGTAAAAATGAGAAGGGTGCTAGCAGCCTCATGGGTGACAGCTGCCTCATCACCCCCATAAGATGGATGCCAGTGGCCTCACCATGCCTCACACCACCCCCCAGGTAGGAGGAAAGGGGAAAAGAGGTAAATGAAGCGTGGGTGCTGTGGCTCAAAGGAGTAGGGCGGCCAGCCCTATGTGCCAGAGGTGGCAGGTTCAAACCCAGCCCCAGCCAAAAAAAAAAAAAAAAAAAAAAAAACTGGAAAAAAAAAGGTAAATGAAATTATGCCAAGTACCATTACTCTTAGATTGGCCAGATTGGGCCAGAACAGAACAACATAAGAACTAATAGGCCAAGTACTGTCATGATGAGAGTTAACAAGCTAAGTGCTGTGACAAATTGTTTTACTTATTCGCTAATTGCCAGATTTGCTTGATGTGTTGCCAGATATGCTTTATGTGACCTTTATGTTACCTTTATTTTACATATCTGCTAATCCGTTAAATTGCAAGGTTCGCTTCTGTAAAAAGGGTCATTGTGACTCCATGCTTGCTTTTTGCTTCTTTTGCAAACTTTCTTTTTGCTTCTTTTGCCAACTTTTAGCCCACCTGTTTATCCCTTTGCCAACTTTCAGACTAGAAAAAAACCAACTTCAGACCCCTCAATGCTCTCTCAGTCTGCCTTAGACTTTGCTGAGACAGCCCTGAAGTTAATAAAAGACTCCTTTTTGAACTTCTAATTTGAATCAGTGGTCCTTATCTTGCCCCAATACAAAAACAATACTGTTAGATAAAAGGAATAAGTTTTAGTGGACAGTATGGGGACTATAGTTAAAAATTATTTATTGTATATTTCAAAATAGCTAGAAGAAAAGATACGAAATGTTCCTAACACAGACAATAAATTTTTGAGCTGATTAATATCCAAATACGATTTGATCTCTACATGGTGTATGCATGTATCAAAATATCACACGTCCCCTATAAATATGTTCTACAATAATGTATCAATACAAAATAAAATGCTATTGGGTGACACCTGTGGCTCAAAGGAGTAGGGCACCAGCCCCATATACCAGGGGTGGCAGGTTCAAGCCTGGCCCTGGCCAAAAAAAAAAAAAAAAAAAACTGCAAAATAAAATGCTATTAGTTACCAAAAACGAAAAAGAACAATTCATTCAAGCAGTTTTGTATGTCTCTAGTTCATTATTTTCACTAATGTGTTTCCTTCGATGTATTTCATTAGATGATGAATCAAAAACAGACATAAACACAACTCAATAACATAATTGGACCTGGAATAGCTGAAGATCAGACATAACCCAATTAGCAATTGCCTCCCTTCTTCTGTTCAGTCCCCATTCTCAGAGGCAGGCTAAGGCTCTTACCTTCAACAGGAGGTCATGGAGGAGAGGGTAGATTTAGGTAGGGAAGAGGCATATGACCCTGTCTTAGGAAGTAAGACAGGGAAGACCTCTAGACCCCCAGTATCTTGCTAGCCCAATCTCTCCCCAGATGTAGTCCACAAACTAATTGGGAGTTTCCCAGAGAGAGTTACTGCCACTGTTCTGGAAGTCTTAGTTAGCCACTGCTGGACCCAGAATCTTCCATCAGTATTTATGCCAGACCAACACCTGCCACTAGACAACATCAAACTCCAGTTACAGCTCTTCTCTTAAACCAGTGGTGCTCAACCTTCCTAATACCGCAACCCTTTAATACAGTTCCTCATGTTGTGGTGACCCCCAATCATAAAATTATTTTCATTGCTACTTCATAACTGTAATTTTGCTACTTTTATGAATCATAATGTAAATATCTGATATGCAAGATTTATTTAGACAATCAAACAAAAGCAGGCTAAGGCTCTTACCTTCAACAGGAGATCATGGGTTGTTCGACCTCCAAAGGAGTCACAACGCACAGGTTGAGAACCGCTGTCTTAAGTAGCCTTAGGTGATCTGCGAAAATGGTTCAATATTCACTTCACCCAGAAACCCCACAAAGTCATGCAATTCAAGAGGTTCAAATCTTTGTGTTTGCTTTAAGAACATAGGTGAAACTTCCCAGGCCATCAAGGATATGCATGTATGAAAAGCCACCGAGTATCTGAAGGATATCACTTTAAAGAAATAGTGTGTACCATTTCGATGTTACAATGGTAGAGCTGGTAAATGTGCCCAGGCCAAACACTGGGATTGGACCCAGGGTCGGTGGCCCAAAAAGAGCGCTGAATTTTTGCTGCACGTGCTTGAAAATGCAGAGAGTAAAGCTGAACTTAAGGGTTTACATGTAGATTATCTGGTCATTGAGCATATCCAAGTGAACAAAGTACCCAAGATGCATCGCAAACCTTACAGAACTCATGGTCACATTAACCCATACGTGAGTTCCCCCTGCCACATCGAGATGATCCTCCCTGCAAAGAAAAAAAATTGTTCCCAAACATGAAGAGGAAGTAGCACAAAAGAAAAAGATATCCCAGGAGAAACGGAAGAAACAAAAACTTATGGTGCAGGAATAGATGTGACATAAAATACATTCAAATAACAGGAAAAAAAAAAACCCTCCAGTTATAGTCAGAACAGATGTGGTCCAGACCAGCTTCATTCACTTTATTAATCCCACAATAACACAATTTCTTTTCTTTTCTTTTCTTTTCTTTTCTTTTGTTTTGTTTTGTTTTGTTTTGTTTTGTTTTGTTTTGTTTTGTTTTGTTTTGTTTTGTAACAGAATCTCACTATGTGGCCCTGGGTAGAGTGCCGTAGTGTCACAGCTCAAAGCAACCTCAAACTCTTGGGCTTAAGCAATTCTCTAGCCTCAGGCCCCAAGTGGCTGGGAATACAGGCACCCACCACAATGCCCAGCTATTTTTTGGTTGCAGTTGTCATTGTTGTTTAGCAGGCCCAGGCCAGGCTCGAACCCACCAGCCTCAGTGTATGTGGCCAGCACCCTACTCACTGAACTACGGGAAACAAGCCATTTTTTGTTTGTTTGTTTGTTTGTTTTGTTTTGGGGGGGCGGGGTTTGGAGATGGAGTCTTGGTCTGTTGCCTAGGCTAAAGTGCCATGGCCTCAGCCTAGCTTACAGCAACCTCAAACTCCTAGGTTCAAGCAACTGTCTTGTTTCAGCCTCCCAAGTAGCTGGGACTACAGATGCAGTCCATCACACCTAGCTAATTTTTTTTATATTGTCAGCGGAGATGATGAGTTGCTCTTGCTCAGGCTGGCCTCCAACTCCTGACCTCACATGATCCTCCCACCTTGGCCTCCCCAGAGTGCTAGGATTATAGGTGTGAACCACCACAGTTTCACTTATTATGTGATTGAATTTCATGTAAGCTATCTATCACAGTACAGCAGAGTTTTATTATAGTGATCCAATTTACTCATTCCACTGTTGATGGGTATTTGCATAGTTTCCAGCCCTTTGCTATTGAAAACAATACTCTGTGAATGTTCTTGTACAGATTTCCTGAAGCACATGTCCAAGTTTCTTAGAATTTCTGTGTCACCGGGGCAATACATATCTTCAACCTTACTAGACAATGCCATGTTTCCCCAAGTTATTTGGGGTCAATTTTCATTTTTGTCACAGTGAATGAGAGTCCATAGAGTTCTACATTCTCATCAATAAAAACTGACCTTGTCATAACTTTTAACTTCTTAAAAATTAAAATCAGAATCACCTCACATCTGTTAGAATGGCTATTATCAAAAATAAAAAGTTAAAAATTAGCAAAGACATGGAGAAAAAAGAACATTTCTATACTGTTGGTGGGAATATAAATTAGCACAGCCAAGTGGTGCCTGTGGGTCAGTGGTTAAGGTGCCAGCCCCATATACCGAGGGTGACGGGTTCAAACCCAGCCCCAGCCAAATTGCAACAAAACAATAGCCAGGTGTTGTGGCGGGCATCTATAGTCCCAGCTACTCGGGAGGCTGAGGCAAGAGAATCACCTAAGCCCAAGGATTTGGAGGTTGCTGGGAGCTGTGACGCCATAGCACTCTGCCAAGGGTTAATAAGTGAGACTCTGTCTCAAAAATAAATAAATAAATAAAAATTAAAAAATAAATTAGCACAGCCATTATGGAAAGCAGTATGGAGGTTCTTCAAAAAATTAAAAATAGAGCTACCAAATGATCCAAGAATCTCTCATGTGGGTATAAATCCAAAAGAAATGAAATCAATACGTGTACAAGACATCTACACTCCTATGTTCTTTGCAGCACTATTCACAATAAACACAATATGGAATCAACCTAAGTGTACATCAATGGATGAATAAAGAAAATATGGTACATATATACAATGGAATATTATTCAGACTTTTTTAAAAAGGAAATCTTCCCATTTACAACAATGTGGGTAAACCTGGAGGACATTATGCTGAGTGAAATAACCCAGGCACAGAAAGACAAATACTGCATGATCTCAGTTATATATGGAACCTAAAATAGTCAAAATTATAGAAGCAACGAATAAAAATGCAGGTTGCCATGGGCTGGGGGGTGGGAAGAATTGGAAAAATGTTGGTCAGGCCCAGTGAGGTGGCTCATGAATGTAATCCTAGCACTCTGGAAGGCTGAGGTGAGCAAATCGCTTGATATCATGAGTTGGAGACCAGCCTAAGCAAGAGTGAGATCCCATCTCTACTAAAAATAGGAAAATTAGCCAGGCGTTGTGGCGGGCACCTGTAGTCCCAGCACTTGGGAGGTGGAGGCAAGTGGATTGCCTGACCTCACAGGTTTGAGACCAGCCTGAGCCAGAGCAAAACTTTGTCTCCAAAAATAGCCAGGTATTGTGTTGGATGCCTGTAGTCCCAGCTACTTGAGAGGCTGAGGCTAGAGAATCACTTAAGCCCAAGAGTTTGAGGTTGCTGTGAGCTGTGACACCATGGCACTCTGCTGAGGGTGACATAATAAGACTCTGTCTCAAAAAAAGGGGGGAGGGGAGAGAGGGAGGAGGCAAGATGGCCAACTGGAGCCAGCTTTCCACAGAGGCTCACATCCAGAAGGAGAGCTAAAGGAGAGAAGTTTAGCAAGTAAGCTGATGGTTTGGAGCTGAGCCAAGAGAGAAGATTGAAGAGTGCACTTCACCCCTGCTGAGGCAAGCTGCAACCCCAAGGAAACAAACAATAGGTACAAAACCCATCTCAAAGCAGATGGCAATACCCTTCCCCATGAGAACAGCTCACAGTGTACTTTCTACAAAAAAAGCAAGCAGAGTTCATATCTCTTCTTTTTCTATTCCACAGGAGAGAGCCACTAAAAACCAGATCTCCTCCCCCAGAGAGGACCCACTAGTGTGCCATGTCACTCTCCCACCAAGCATAAAACTGAACATATACTCTACCTGCAATTCTGAACTCCCAGCACTCCCCTCCACTCCCATCGCAAAGCCTAGAAACCTATCCCCCACAGAGTCCAGACTCTTAGGCATTCCCTCAAGAAGTATAGACAAGGCATGGGCTGTTACAAGTCAGTGCTAAATCAGCAGCATGGGTGTAAAGTGGGGGACTGTGGTGGGAAGGAGCCATACAAGAAAGGGAGAAATAGTGCCCCATGGCACAGCATGGAGCAGCAGGGGAGGTGGCAACAATAGGGCTCATGCCCCTAGTAATATTTTGGAGAAACACTTCCTGCCTCTCTTAGCAACCAGAGGGAGCCGGGGCTCTATTCCAGTGGCAACCATGGAAATGCCAGCCCTGTGAGCAAAGGGTATACCTGAGGTGGTACCTGCCCAGGTGGGGCACAGTGGGGACAGAGACTAGAATATACGCACGTGCAGAGGCAGCATACTCCCAGGGCAGCACTGAGTCAGAATTGCTGCTTTTCTAAACCCAAGATGCACCCGGCCCCCAGTGGAGCATAGCCAGGACAAAAGCAGGCATGGCAGTGGCATCAGCTCAGGGAGGGGCAGGAACTGAGAGCCCTTTGCAAGCTCTAACTGCACCCACCCCAACACAGAGTGCAGTGGAGACAGAGACACCAGCTCCGTGAGAACTGACACAGCAGCAGCAGCACAGGGTGGGGTTTAGTCGCAGTTTCTGTAAACTCAAACATTGCCTAGCCCACAGTGGAATACAGCCAGGACAGAAACACACATTCCTCAAGAATTTAAATGTGTCAAATGGTCTGTGAATCTAGTTTATGATTCCCCATGATCATATCAATGTACGCAGCTATGATTTAATTTAAAAAATAAATAAAAATTTTAAAAAAAGAATTTAACTGGCAGTAACATCAATCTTGGGAGGGGCTGGAACTAAGTGACACACCCCAGGTTCCATTAAGCACCCAAGGTAGTCAGGCTTCAGCTCCTCCTGATGGCTGGTGGCAAAGTGTGGCAGCCTGGCCACACTGGCCGAGGAGACCTAGATCTCCCTGTGACTCAGGCAGGTGCAATACCCTGGCACATCTGCTCATTGGAGGGAATTGGGCCACAGCCCCGCAGGGTTACCAGTGACTGGGTGTGACAGAGGTACAAGGTGGGGAGGAGGTTGATACCTCCTCAGACTAACTCATTTGCTGGACAGGCCCTTCTGACTCCATAGAGCACTGAAGTGAGCCACACTCGAGCTGCCAGCAAACCATGCTATCTAGTTGCTGGAGACCTTTTGAACTCTCACACTTGAGACTTGGTGATGACTGGGACAATTGATTTGGAACTCTTGACCTGGGCCAATCACCAGAGGACCATCCAAGCTGAGACTTCAACCCAGAGATACTGATTCACTAGGATTGGACAGAGACCAGCTGAACACAAGACAGAGCCACCTAGCCCCACCACACCAAGCAGGTCCCCAGTATCTCAGGCTGTAGTACAGTATGGGTCCTGGGGGAACGACAAGGTAGACACACCAGAAGATCCCACTCATAAACAAATGGCTGAGATGTCAGAAATCGAATTCAGAATTTGGATTCCAAATAAGATTAATAGAATGGAGGTAAAGTTGGAATTAGAAATTCAAGGAGTATTTCAAAAGTTGTCTCAAGAATTCAATGAATTCAAAGACAAAATCACCAAAGATTTTGACACATTGAGACAAGAATTTGCAGCCCTCAAAGATCTGAAAAATACAGTAGAATCCTTCAGTAACAGAATGGAGCAGGCAGAAGAAAAGATTTCTGACATTGAAGACAAAGCTTTCGAATGCTCCCAAATGCTCAAAGAGGAAGAAAAGTGGAGAGCAAAAATGGATCATTCTCTCAGAGAGCTGTGGAATAATTTGAACAAAACTAATATTCGCCTTATTAGGAATTCCTGAAAGCAACAAGGTGGCTTCGAAATGCACAGAGACTCTTCTTCATGAGATAATGAAGGAGAACTTTCCAGACATGCCAAGAGATTCTGAAATGCAGATAGCAGACAGTTTCAGAACCCCACCATGACTGAACCCTAATAAAACATCTCCTAGGCACATTATCATTAACTTTGCCAAAGTTAAAGTGAAGGAGAAAATTCTGCAAGCAGCCAGATGTAAGAAAAACACAACCTACAACAGGAAGAATATTAGAATGACTGCAGATCTCTCTGCTGAAACCTTTCAAGATAGAAGAGGGTGGTCATCCACTTTCTTTTTTTTTGTGTGATGAAATTTTATTTATTTTTATTTTTTTTTTTATTATAAATCATAGCTGTGTACATTAATGTGATCATGGGGACCATACACTTGGTTCATAGATCATTTGACACATTTTCATCACACTGGTTAACATAGGCTTCCTGGCATTTTCCCAGTTATTTTGCTAAGACATTTACATTCCACATTTGTCAAGGTTTACATATACTCTTGTAAGATGCACCACAGGTGTAATCCCATCCAT
>CAUYPK010054520.1:0-20652 GCA_963574355.1 Loris lydekkerianus | reverse complement strand
GCAGATATCTGGCTTGAGTTTTTGTATCCAGTCAGCCAACCTGTGCCTCTTTAGAGGACAATTTAAATCATTCACATTAATTGAGAGTATTGATAAGCCTTTCGAGAGTCCGGTGGACATTTTTAATCCTTTTGCGACTGTGAAAGTTAGAATTTGATCAAAATTTTCTGGGTAGGTTTACTTTTGTGGTGGAGGATTACTCTGGTCTTTATGGAGGATAGGTCTGAGAATATCCTGGAGAACTGATTTAGTTATGGCAAATTTCTTCAACATGTGAATGTCGTTGAAGTATTTAATTTCTCTGTCATAAATGAAATTCAGTTTAGCTTGGTATAGGATCCTGGGTTGAAAGTTATTTTGTTTTAGGAGATTAAAAGTTGATTACCATCCTCTTCTAGCTTGAAAGGTTTCAGCAGAGAGATCTGCAGTTATTCTAATATTCTTCCCCTTGTAGGTATTGGGTTTCTTTCATTTGGCAGCTTTCAGAATTTTCTCCTTCGTAATAACTTTAGTGAAATTGATTATGATGTGTCTGGGGGAAGTCTTATTTGGGTTAAATCGTGCTGGAGTTCTGAAACTGTGTGCTATATGAATTTCAGAATCTCTTGGCATGTCTGGAAAGTTCTCCTTCATAATCTCATGGAGAAGAGACTCTGTGCCTTGTGAAGCCACTTCATCACTTTTTGGGACTTCTATAAGACGAATATTGGTTTTCTTCACATTATCCCAGAGCTCTCGGAGAGAGTGATCTGTTTTTGCCCTCCATTTCTCTTACTCTTTGAGAGTTTGGGAGCGTTCAAAAGCTTTGTCTTCAATGTCAGAAATCCTTTCTTCTGCTTGTTTTTTTCTGTTAGTGAGTGATTCTACTGTGTTTCTCAGATCTTTGAGGGATACAACTTCTTGTCTCAATGTGTCAAAATCTTTGGTCATTTGGTCTTTGAATTTTTTGAATTCTTGAGTTATCTTTTGGGTTACTGCTTGGAGTTCTAATTTTATCTTATTTGGTATCCAGATTCTGAATTTGATTTTTGACATCTCAGCTATTTCTTTGTGCATGGGATCTTGTGCTGTGTCTGCCTCATTGATCCTTGGGGGAGTTGATCTACTCTTATTATTCATATTGCCAGAGTCTTTCTGTTGATTTTGCCTCATGATTGTTTTTCACCATTGCCTCTGGCCGTCCTCAGATTTCGGGAGGTGTCTCTCTAAGAATAGACCCCAGCGGGATCACTCTATTGTTGCTGGGTCTTTGTAGGGAGTGACCCTGTGTACTTCCTCTGGGGTTGCTCCAGCTAGGAGTTCTGGTTGTGGAAGCAGCTCTAGTGTGTGACACACCTGGATCCAGCAACAGGGTTAGGTGTGGTGCGCACGGTTCTGGAAGTGCCTGGCGCCCAGTGACTTTGGCACAGAGAGCCCAAGGCTCCAGCAGTCTCTGGCCAGGAGAAGGGCTCTATGCAGAGGCAGAGAGGGCTCCGGAGGGCTCATGGCTACCATTTTCCCTGGCCAGATTAGTGGGCTGTTGTGGAGGCAGGGAGGGTATAGGAGGCAGGATGCAGGGTTGTGCGGCTCCCGCAGTTCTTGGTCAGGGCATGAGGAGGCCTGGTGGGTGTGGGTTGTGGGTTGGGGGTCGCGGCACAGCTTTTATGGAGATCTCAGTGGCACCAAGCCCAGGAGTCTGAGGTTGCTATGTGCTGTGATGCCATGGCACTCTACTCAGGGCAGCAGCCCGAGGCTCCAGTGTGCCAAAACTGGCTCATTCTGCCCCTAAGGATTAAGGTTGTAAGTTAGGTCACTCCCTGCCTTTAGGCTGCTCAGTCACTAGGTTACTAGGTCTCGCCAGATCCTTGCTCTGGGACCCTGAGGGCAAAGCTTGCCCTGGCAGGTCTCTCACAAAAGGTTATTGCGCCCAGCTCAGTGGCTCAGTCTGGGGCCCCAGACAATGCCCAAAGTTCTCAGCACTCCTGCTCAAGCTCTCCCCAAGGCATTTCAACTGAGTGCCAAGTCCAAAAACACCAAAACAGTTCATGGGTAAGGCCTTTCCGGTTTGCAGTCTCACTGCTGCTTGTACTTACTGTTGCCAGTGGGATTAGTTTGATCTAACACACGTAAGTGCTTGCCAGTTTTCTACTGTTTTTGTCCTCCTCTTGGGGTCCAGAAGTTGCTTTCTGAATCCCTGTATCCTCAAAGGGATGATTATAGGCAGATCCCACCAGCCAAAGATGCCTGGAGTCTTATCTCCCCAGACTTACTGTGCCAAGTTTCAGGGAAGCTGTTACTCGGCCGCCGTCTTTAATCCATGCCTTGATCCAGGATTATTTCATAATAAGCAATTGAAGTTCATTTTCAGTCCATGTCTTTTAATTCAGAGCTCCTTTTCTTGGTGAGCCATTTGGATCAGAAGTGCCTGACATTGGCATCTGGGTTCCTGACACCATTTTTAAAAGGGAGTCATGTGAGTTTGTTTCACCTGGAGGAAACCTCAGCTATTGTTGGCAAACACTTGAAACTCTATGAAGCTGTTATCACTTAAATGATAATATTTGCCACAAAAAAATGTATTGTCAAATAGGATTAGGCAGGTACAAGAGATTTCTAGAATATTGGACATAGAATGCAGGTTTGTAATATTTCTTTTTTTATTATTTTATTGTTAGGGATTCATTGAATCCTCAAGAAACCAGGTTATACTGATTGCATTTGTTAGGTAAAGTCCCTCTTACAATCATGTAATGCCACCAAAAGGTGTGACACACACCAAGGCCCCACTCCCCTCCGTATTTCCCTTCTCTACTCTTCCTTTTCCCATTCGTCCCTCCTCCTTTTTCTCTTTACTCTCTCCTTCCCCCACCCTCACCATGTCCTTAATTGTCATTAATCATCCTCTTACCAAAATTAAGTGCATAGGATTCATGCTTCTCAATTCTTGTGATGCTTTTCTAAAAATAATGTGTTTCACTTCCATGCAGGTTACTACAAAGGCTGTAAAGTCTCCATTTTTTAAATGGCTGAATAGTATTCCAGGGTGTACATATACCACAGCTTGTTAATTTTTTTGTGGGTTGGTGGGCATTTAGTCTGTTTCCACATTTTGGCGATTGTAAATTGAGCTTCAAAAACAGTCTAGTGCAGGTGTCCTTATGATAAAAGTATTTTTTTTTCCTTCTGGGTAGATGCTCAGAAATGTGATTGTAGGATCAAATGGGAGGTCTAGCTTGAGTTCTTTGAGGGTTCCCCCATACTTCCTTCCAAAAAGGTTGTATTAGTTTGCAGTCCCACCATCAGTGTAGAAGTGTTCCCTGCTGTCCACATCCATGCCAGTATCTGTAGTTTTGAGATTTTGTGATGTGGGTCATTCTCGCTGGGTTTGGATGGTATCTCAAGGTGGTTTTGATTTGCATTTCTCTAATAAATAGGGATGATGAGCATTTTTTCATATGTTTGTTAGCCATTTGTCTGTCTTCTTTAGAGAAGTTTAGATTCATATCTCTTGCCCATTGATTTTATGGGATTGTTGGCATTTTTCATGTGGATTAATTTGAGTTTCTCTAAAGATCCTGGTTATCAAGCTTTTGTCTGATTCAAAATATGCAAATATTATTTCCCATTGTGTAGGTTGTCTCTTTGCTTTGGTTGTTGTCTCCTTAGCTGTACAGAAACTTTTCAGTTTAATTAAGTCCAATTTGTTTCTTTTTGTTGTTGTTGCAATTGCCTGGGCAGTCTTCTTCATGAAGTCTTTACCCAGGCCAGTATCTTCCAGTGTTTTTCATATGCTTTCTTTGAGGATTTTTATTATTTCATGCCTTAAATTTAAGTCCTTTATCCATCTTGAACCAATTTTTGTGAGTGGAGAAAGGTGTGGATCCAGTTTCAGTCTTTTACATGTGGATATCCAGTTTTCCCAGCACCATTTATTGAATAGGGGGTCCTTCGCCCTAGGTATGTTCTTGTTTGGTTTATCAAAG
This sequence comes from Loris lydekkerianus, assembly GCA_963574355.1. Lineage (NCBI taxonomy): Eukaryota > Metazoa > Chordata > Mammalia > Primates > Lorisidae > Loris > Loris lydekkerianus. Next base: position 16,690 of record CAUYPK010054520.1, on the reverse strand, counting down.
ATTAGGTGGTTGTAAGATGTTAGTTTCATTTTTTGGTTTTCTATTTGATTCCAAATGTCTTATGTCTCTATTTTTGTGCCAGTACCATGTTGTCTTGACCACTATGGCTATGCAGTAAAGCCTAAAATCTGGTATGGTGATGCCCCTGGCTTTGATTCTACTATTACTAAGTCCATACGGGGTTTCTTCTGGTTCCATAGAAAACGTAGAATCATTTTTTCCATGTCTTGAAAGTATGATATTGGTATTTTCATAGATATGGCATTGAATTGGTAGATTGCTTTGGGAAATTTAGACATTTTAACAATGTTGATTCTTCCCAGCCATGAGCATGGTATGTTCTTCTGCTATTTCCTCTCTTAGGATTTTATAATTTTCTTTGTAGAGGTCCTTCACCTCCTTTGTTAGTTATATTCCTAAGTATTTCATTTTCTTTGAAACTATGGTGAAGGGAATTGTGTCCTTAATTAGCCTCTCATTTTGACTGTTATTGCCGTATACAAAGACAACTGACTTGTGGACATTGATTTCCGATGCTGAGACATTACTGTATTTTTTGATGACTGCCAGGAGTCTTGTGGTTGCGTGTTTGGGGTTCTCTAAATATAAGATGATGTCATCAGCAAAGAAGGAAAGTTTGACTCCCTCTGCTCCCATTTGGTTGCCCTTTATTTCCTTGTCTTGCTTAATTGCATTGGCTAGAAATTCCAGTACTATGTTGAATAGTAAAGGTGACAGAGGATAACCTTGTCTGGTTCCAGTTCTAAGAGGAAAAACATTCAGTAAAATATTAGCTGTGAGTTTGTCATAGATAGCTTCAATCAGTTTCAGAAATGTGCCACCTATGCCTGTACTCTTCAGTGTTCTAATTAGAAAAGGATGCTGGATTTTATTGAATGCTTTTTCTGCATCTATTGAGAGGATCATTATTTTTGCCTCTGTTAATATGGTGGGTAACATTTATGGACTTGTGTATGTTAAACCAGCCTTGCATCCCTGGGATGAACCTACTTGATCATGATGTAAGACTTTTTTGATGATAAGCTGTAATCTGTTGGCTAGGATTTTGTTGAGAATTTTTGCATGTATATTCATTAGTGAAATTGGTCTGAAATTCTCCTTTTTAGTTGGGTCTTTTCCTGTTTTTGGTATCAGGGTGATGTTTGCTTCATAGAATGTTGTTGGGAAGATTTCTTCCTCCTCAATTTTTTTGAAGTAACTTCTGCAGTATAGGAATAAGCTCTTCCTTGAAGGTTTGATAGAAGTCTGTTGTGAAGCCATCCGGACCAGGGCATTTTTTTGTTGGAAGCGTTTTTATTGTTTCTTTAATTTCAGTGCTTGAAATTGGTCTGTTCAGGAGCTCTATTTCTTCCTGGCTAATCTAGGGAGAGGATATGATTTGAAATATTGATCCATTTTCTTCACATTGTCAAATTTCTAGGCACAGAGTTTCTGGTAGTATTCAGAGATGATCTCTTGTATATCTGTGGCATCAGTTATTATTTCCCCTTTACCATTTCTGATTGAGATTACTAGAGATTTTACATTTCTTTTTCTAGTTTGGCCAAAGGTTTATTTATTTTATTTGTTTTTTCAAAAAACAAAGTCCTTGTTTCATTAATTTTCTGAATGATTCTTTTGTTTTCAGTTTCATTGATCTCTGATTTAATTTTGGGTATTTCTTTTCTTCTACTGGTTTTAGGCTTAGATTGTTCTTCTTTTTCCAATTTCATAAGATAGCTTGTGAGTTTCTTGATGCGCTCTCTTTCTGTTTTTCGAATATAGGCATTTAAAATGATAAATTTTCCTCTCAAAACTGCTTTTGCAGTATCCCATAGGTTTGGTAGCTTGTGTTGTCATTGATGTTATGCTCAAGGAAGTTAATGATTTCCTCTTTTATTTCTTCTGCACGCAACTGCCATTCAACAGAACCTTGCTTAATTTACACATCTTTGCGTGGGGTTAAATGTTTTTGTTGGAGTTCCACCTTTAGTGCCTTGTGGTCTGAGAAGATACAAGGTAAAATTTTAATTCAATTTTGATTCTGGTTAGGTTTGTTTTGTGTCCTAGGATATGATCAATTTTGGAGAATGTTCCATGGGGCGATGATAAGAATGTATATTCTTTGTCTTTGGGATGGAGTGTTCCATATGCCTCTATCAAGCACTGTAGTTCTAGGGTGTCATTTAAGTCCCTTATATTTTTGTTTAATTTCTGTTTAGAGGATCTGTCCAGCTCTGTAACAGCAGTGTTAAAGTCCCTTGTTATTATGGCATTAGAGGATATCATATTGCTCAGACTGAGTAAGGTTTTAAGAATCTTGGAGCATTTAACTTGGGTGCATAGTGTTGAAAGGATTAAAAATGTCCACTAGATTTTCAAAAGACTTGACACCCAAACTACTATCAGGCTTATAAATACTCTCAATTAAAGTGAATGGCTTAAATTGTCCACTAAAGAGGCACAGGTTGGCTGACTGGATACAAAATCTCAGGTAAGATATCTGCTGCATACAAGAATCTCATCTTACCTTAAAGGATAAATATAGACTCAGTGTGAAGGGATGGACATCCTTAATCAAGGTAAACAGAAGTCAGATAAAAGTAGGGGCTACAATTTTATTTGCAGATACATTCAGGTTTAAACCTAGAAAAGTAAGGAAAAACAAGGATGGTCACTTCATATTCACTAAGAGAAATGCTCAACTTGATGAGATTTTAATTATTAACATTTCTTCGCCCAACCAGAATACTCCTCAATTTATAAGGGAGACCCTAACAGACATGAACAATGTAATATCTTATAGCACCATAATAGTTGGAGATTTTTATACCCTTTTGGCAGTGTAGGATAGATAAGCAAAAAAATTTTTGACTTAAACATCACCATACAACAGTTGAATTTAACCGACATCTACAGAACATTTCATCCTCACAAACCTGAATACACATTCTTCTCATTAGCCCTTGGAACATACGCCAAAATTGATCACATCTTAGGTCACAAGTCTAACCTCAGCAAATTTTAAAGTGTAGAAATTATTCTTTGTATTTTTTCAGGTCATCATAGAATGAAAGTTGAATTCACCAATAACAGGAATTTGCATATTCATACAAAGACATGGAAAGTAAGTAACCTTATGCTGAATGATAGCTGGGTCATAAATAAGACTAAGAAGGAAATTGCTAAATTTTTGGAACAAAACAATAGTGAAACCACGAATTATCAGAACCTGTGGGATACTGTAAAGGTAGTTTTAAGAGGAAAATTTATAGCATTGCAAGCCTTCCTCCAAAGAATTGAAAGAGAGGAAGTTAATAACATAATGGGACATCTCAAGCAACTGGAAAAAGAGGAACATTCCAACCCTAAACCCAGCAGAAGACATAACTAAAATTAGAACAGAATTAAATGAAATTGAAAACAAAGGAACTATTCAAAAATCAATAAATCAAAAAGTTTTTTTGAAAAATTCAACAGAATTGGCCAAATTAACCAAAAATAGAAAATTAAAATCCCTAATATCATCAATCAGAAATGACAAAAGTGAAATAAAACGGACACCTCAGAAATTCAAAGTTCCTTAATAAATATTACAAAGAAACTATTCTCAGAAATATGAAAATCTGAAAGAAATTGACCAGTACTTGGATGCATGCCACCTTCCTAGACTTAGCCAAAAAGAATTAGAAATGCTAAAAAGAACCATATCAAGTACTGAAATAGCATCAACTATACAAAATATCCCAAAAAAGACAAGTCTGGGACCTGATGGTTTCATATCAGAATTCTACCAAACTTTAAAGGGGAACTAGTACCTATATTATTTAATCTTTTCCAAAACCAAAAAAAAGAAGGAATGCTTCCCAACACATTCTATGAAGCAAATATCACCCTGATCCCCAAACCAGGAAAAGACTCAACAAGAAAAGAAAATTATAGACCAGTATCCTTAATGAATATAGATGCAAAAATATTCAATAAGATCCTAACAAAAACAATCCAGCAACATCATAAATGGATTATACACCATGACCATGTCAGTTTTATCCCAGGGTCTAAAGGCTGGTTTAATATACCTAAATCTATAAATATAATATGTCACATAAATAAAATAAAAAACAAAGACCATGTAATTCTCTCAATAGATGCAGAAAAATCTTTTGACAATATCCAGCATCCTTTCATGATTAGAGAACACTTAAGAAAATAGGTATAGAAAGAACTTTTCTTAAACTGATAGAGGCTATCTACAGCAAACCCACAGCCAATGGGTTTGGAGTAATATTGAAAACATTTCCACTCAGATCAGGAACCAGACAAAGCTGCCTATTGTCTCCACTGCTTTTTAACATTGTAGTGGAAGTCATAGCCATCACAATCAGGCAAGAGAAGGTGATCAAGGGTATACAAATAGGGTCAGATGATATGATTTTATACCTGGAAAATCCCAGGAACTCAACTACAAAACTCTTAGAAGTGATCAAGGAATACAGTAGCATCTCAGGATACAAAATCAATACTCATAAATCAGTAGCTTTTATAGATACCAATAACAGTCAAGCTGAAAAAACTGTCAAGGACTCTGTTCCCTTTACAGTTATGCCAAAAAAGATGAAATATTTGGGAATTTACCTAACAAAGGATGTGAAAGATCTCTATAAAGAGAATTATGAAACTCTGAGAAAAGAAATAGGTGAAGATGTTACCAAATGGAAAAACATGCCATGCTCATGGCTGGAAAGAATCAACATTGTTAAAATGTCCGTATTACCCAATGCAATATGCAAATTTAATGCAATCCCTATCAAAGCTCCATTGTCATACTTTAACGATCTTGAAAAAATAGTACTTTGTTTTAATGGAACCAGAAACACCTCAAATAGCCAAGACATTACTCAGAAATAAAAACAAATCAGGAGGAATCACACTACCAGACTTCAAACTATACTATAAGTCTAGAGTGATGAAGACATTATGGTACTGACACAAAAATAGAGAGGTAGATGTATGGAACACAATTGAGAACCAAGAGATGAACCCAGACACTTACCATCATTTGATCTTTGGTAAGCCTATCAAAAATATAAATTGGGGAAAAGATTCCATATTTAACAAAGGGTGCTGGGAGAAATGGCTGGAGACTTGTAAAAGACTGAAACTGGACCCACACCTTTCACCATTAACAAATATTGACTCTCACTGGATAAAAGATTTAAACTTAAGATATGAAACTATAAAGATTCTTGGAGAGAGTGCAGAGGAAACATTTGAAGAAATTGGCCTTGGAGAATACTTTATGAGGAATAACCATCCCTCCAGTAACCATCATTCTACTCTCTACTTCTATGAGTTTGAGTTTTTTTAATTCCACATATAAACAAGATTTTACTTAAAATATTTGTCAATCGAAAATAAATAATTTTTTTTTAAAGAATAAGCTGCTCATACAGCTAGGTTGGGTAGCTACCACGAAAGTAGTTATCAAATGGTTGTTGCTTCTCCCCTTTTATTATAACCCTATGCCAATATCTGTTGCTAGTATTTCCATGTAGGTAGGATTCTTTTCTACTGGTCTGTTTGGTTCTGACTCCTTTGTAAGCTCTTCTCTGCTTTTTGTGATCTCTAGATTGATATATTTTTATACTTTTGTTTATACCTGGGCTTGGCCAGGTGTTGTGCCAGAGCTTATGGGTATCTCTTCCTTGGCTCCCAATATTTGCACTGATGATGTTCAACGAGGGTGTGAACATCCTAGAGAGTACCAGAATAATCCAATGCAATGTGGAAAAGAGTTGTGAAAAGTCTATTTCCTTTGAATTTTCTTGTCTTTAAAAAATCTAGAGTTTATAAGTATATATAAATGAGTTGTGGTAAGGTAAAAACTTTTTAAGCTAATTGAGTGATACGTTTTAAGACAAAATTAGGTAAAATGGCCTTTATAATTATTCATGTTAGAGTCTCTAGAAGGAATAGGAAAAGTAATAGTTTCCAAAGATATTTTCTATGTCACCTAATTATGAAATCTTGAACAAAATGTGTTGTTACAGAAACCAGTGTCATTTGAGGACGTGACTGTGGAATTCACCCAGGAGGAGTGGCAGCACTTGGGTCCTGTGCAGAGGACACTGTACAGAGATGTGATGCTGAAGAACTACAGCCACCTTGTTTTACCTGTTTCACTGGGTGAGCAGACCACATGGGACTCCCTCTAGAATATGTTAACTTTAAAAAAATGATCAAAACACATGGACCCTTTATGGCCATTGGGGTTATTCAGGCTTTAGATTAATCAGTCCAATTCTAAGGTGATTGAAACCTTTAGAGAAACAGAAACAATGTTTGTCATTCCCTTCCCATTGAAAACTTATAATGATCACCTTCATTTATTGCTTTTGCTACTGTATCTTTTTCTATCTTTGGAAACTCCAGCACCCATGGATCTGGTCCTTGTACACTCTCAATTATTTTATTTTTTACAGGGTATTGCATTAGCAAACCCAAAGTGATCTTCAAGTTGGAGCAAGGAGAAGAGCCGTGGTCCTTAGAGGATGAATTCCTCAGTCACAAGTACCCAGGTGAGCATTGACACAAGGATCTCTGGGGGTGTTGGACCTCAGGGAGAGCACCTTTGAAAGTATTTTATTTTTAACCGTTTTATTGACATATACTGTATATATTCGAGTATTAGCCGAGTTTTTTCGGCACAAAATTTGTGCCGAAAAACCTGACTCGGCACAAATTTTGTGCCGAAAAAACTCAGCTTATACTCGAGTATATACGGTAATTCACATCTCATACCATTCACCTATTTAAGGTATTCAGTTCAATAATCTTTAGTACATTTACAAATACAGTCAGCCGTCTGTACCTGTGGATTTAACCAACCATGGGATGGATAACATTCAGAAAAAAAAGTTGTGTCTATATTGAATATGTATAGACTTTTTTTCTTGTCATTTCCCCTAAACAATAGGGTATAATAGTTGTTTACATAGCATTTACAGTGTATTAGCTATTATAAATAATAATAATGATTTAAAGTATACAAGAGGATGTGCATAGGTGATATGCATTTTATCTCAGGGACTCTGTCATCTGTGGATTTTGGTGTCCTTCGTGGTGGGAGTAGAGTCCTGAAACCATTGATTCGTGGCTACTGAGGGACAATTGTATGTGCAAACATGACCACACAGTCTTCATCACTTCAAAAAGAAACTGGTACCCTTTAGTTATCATCCTCCTGTCATCTCTATCCCCTCCATCTTTAGGCAACCACTCCTGTGTTTCTCTTTCTAGTGATCTGCCTATTCTGGACATTTCATATAAATATAATCATATAATATGTGATGTTTTGTGATTGCTTTCTTTTACTTAGCATAATGTTTATAAGGTTCATGTTATAGCATATATTAGTATTTCATCCTTTTTAGTGGCCAAATAATATTCCATTATATAAACATACCATCTGTTTATCAGTAAGTAGATTTTGGCTATTTTGAATGAATAATGCTGATATAAATATTCATTTGCAAATTTCTGCATGAACACATGTTTTTATTTCTCTTGCGTTATATGTCTAGTAGTAGAATTGCTGGGTCATACAGTACTTCTGTGTTTATCTGTTTGAGGAACTGTTAGATTGTTTTTCTAAGTGATGTACCACTTGCCATTCACAACCAAAGCATAGGAGGGTTCTGATTTCTCCACATTCTCACCTCTTGTTATTATCTGACTTTTTGATTCTAGTCACCTTGATAGATGTGAAGTGTGGTATCTCATTATGGTTTTGGTTCATATTTGTGTATTGGCTAGGACTCCTATAGTAAAATACCATAGGCTGGGTGGCTTAAACAGCAAATTCTCACAGTTCTGGAAGCTAGAAGTTAAGATCAAGGTGCTGTTGTGAGTTTCTCATGAGGCCTCTTTTCCTGCCTTGCAGATAACCACCTTTTTGCTATGTTCTCACATGCCCTTTCCTCTGTGCACAAACAGTGCAGGAAAGAGAGAACATTCTGGTATTTCTTCCCCTTATGAGGACTCTAGTCCTGTTGTATTAGGGACCATATGACCTCATTTAACCTTGGTTACTTTGTTAATAGGCATGTCTCCAGGTACAGTTACACTGGGGTTAGGGCTCCAACATATGAATTTGGGGGTGGGAGAGACACACAATCCAGCCCATAACAATTTTCCTGATTGCTAATAAATATCAAGCATCTTTTCATATGCCTATTAGATTTGGTAATAATAAACCATTTCAGGAATTTTTGAAAGTTAGAGTTTTCAGTATAATTCCTAGAACAAAAGGGAAAGATCGTTTTAATTACTAGAAGTGAAGCACGGGTACTGAAAGTTTTTTTTGTGAAGTCATATAAACAAATAGTGTAATGTAAAGATTGTCATAATTTAGGTCAAGCATATCTTCTAGTCACTAAAGGTAAATGATTGGATCATATTGAGTGTCTAAAAAAGATATCTCTAAAAGAATGATAAAATTGTTGAGACAATAAATGAAATAACTTAGGATTTACTTTCTTTTATTACTCACATTTGAATTTTGTCAGTAAGTGCATTAAATTAAAAGAAGCCCCTCTAGCTCAAGAGCACAGGTAAGAGAAAGCCTTTAAGGATTTGAGTGACTGCCCCAAATAATATGACATCAGTGTTCATAGCATATAAAATAATGGAGTTTTAAGAACTTAAAATTAAGTAGAATTAAGATACACTTAATAGGATTAGGATTAAATAATTGGTACAGTTGACATTACATAAATGTCTGTAGGTGATATAAATGGTATTTATATTAAAGTAAGGCATACATGTGTGTATAGAACAAGCTTTTGTCTTTCCCATGGAATAATCGTAAGTTAGTGAAAATGCCGTATTAATAGGGGAAACCCCAGTAAGTCCAGCAAATTAGAATCACCACAAATAATCTCTGAACATAATTTGGTAAATCTAGAAATTAATAATTAAAAACTCCACATGAAAATTTTAAAAATTGTCTCTTTGAGACAGTGTGTAAGAATGGAAATCAGTTCCAACATTGTGTGATACTTGTGAAATAAGATATAGCTAAATTAGTGAACAGAAGTAAGATTGTAGTTTCATATTTGTATTAATTAAGCAAGAATAGTAACAAAAATACACTAATGAAAACAGAAGAATTTGAAAGTAAAATTAGAAATAAGCTGTAAAACTGAGAAATAGAATGTTAGAATAAAAAACAGTAAAATTGATGTAATTGGTGAAACAGAATAGAAAGCTCAAGGAAAAACAGGCACTTTTATAGATAGTTGGTTTTAGGTGACACTGCAGAACAGTGGGGAATGGATCTTGAGATATCCATATAGATGAAGGATTCAAATTGTTTAAGGACCTAATTATCAAAGCAAAACTAGTATTATTATGGAAGATGATAAGAATAAGTTTATGACTCTTCTCTGGAAAGGATTTAATATAGAAGGCATTAACTGAGAGAAACATGGAGTAAATGTATTCCTTTCTACTCTACCCACTAAGTATAATTAAATATGTACTCGTACGGAGTAACTCAGAGGTATTGTAGGTTGAGTTCCAGAACACTTCAGTAAAGTGAATATTGCAATAAAATGGGTCACACTAAATTTTTGGTTTCCCAGTGCATATAAAAGTTATGTTTACAGTGTACTGTAATCTTTCAAGTATGCAATAGCATTATGTCTAAAAATGCACATATCTTAATTAAAAAATACTTCATTGCTAAAAAATACTGATACAGATATGAATAAAGCATATGAGCTAAGAAAAATGGCTCTGATAGACTTGTCACAAATCTTCAATTTGTAAAAATGCAGTATTAGTGGAGTGCAATAAAGTAAAGCACAATAAAACAAGGCCCTCTGTATGTATATGTGTATATACAGAGGGTACCTTTAAGAAAGTAAAAATCTGTATCAAAATTGAAATACTCGATATATACTGATAACATTTGTTATCTTGTATATTAAATCTTATATCTCTTGTAGTTCCAGAAGTCAAATGTGACTTGAGTATTACAATTTCAGTACAATTTTTTCCTTTATTAAATGTGTCTGTATTTTTTGGTACCCTGTATGTATATCAAACATAAGATTCTGGAAGTTGGAAAAGAAAAATAACTTTGAACAACTAGGGACCTTGGCACCTGAGGAAATGCAAGGTGTCAGCAGAGGCCTTGTGGGCAACTTGATCTCCCTCCCCTGTCCAGTGTTGCTGTGGAAGCCTTCTCTTCCATCTCCCCGGTGTCAGAACAGATTAATGTGGAACCTGGACTTCTGCCTCCACTTGGCAGTTAGTGATGATGAAACCCTCTTCTACTGGCATAATTTCAAAGAAGACTGACCAACACTGAACATTATTTTAATAAAGCCCAATTTGTTAATTTTCTCTTATAGATCGTGCTTTTGTTGTCCCATCTAGAAACTTCAGAACTAAAAGTAATAGTTTTATGCCTATGTTTTCCTATAGAAATTTTAAAGTTTCGCTTTTTACACTTAGTTGATCCGTTTTCTGTTAAATTTCATAGAAAGTGTGAAAAATGTGTCAAGTTTAATTTTTCGAGTTTAGTCATTCTAGCACTACTTGTTGAAAGGACTATTATTTTTCTATTGAATGGTATTCTTTCCTAGAAAGCAGGTGACTTTGTATTTGTGAGTCTATATCTGGATAATTTGTTCTTTTTCATTCATCTGCATATCGTTGCTGATGTCAGTACTACATTAACTTGATTACGATAGCTTGTTAATTAAGTTTTGAAGTCAGTTCTCCAACTCTCATCTTCTCTATGTATTTTTAAGCTTAATTTTTACAAAAAAAAAGGATCCTGGTATTTTACATGGGATTGTGTTGAATTTATAGATTAAAGAGAATTGACATCTTAACAATATAGAATCTTCTAATTCATAAACAAAAATACTCTTCCCCCATTTATTTAGTATTTATTTGCTTTCATCTATTTTTTATAGTTTTTATAAGACAGACACCAAGCCTTTTGGTTGTTGTTTATTCGTTTTTTGATGCTATGGTAAATTGTGCAGCTTTTCTAAAATTTCAAATTCCATTTGATCCTTGCTTGTTTATAAGCACACGATTCTGTATTGACCTTATGTTCTGCCTTTGCTAAAAACATTTCTTAGTTCAAGGAGGTTTATGTAGGCTCATAAATGATTTTCTGTATAGAGTTCCTTTATATTTTTGGTTTTTATTTTTGGCTTATTGTACTGGCTGATACTTTTACTATAACCTTGAGTAAAGGTGGTAAGAGTGGACATCCTTGTCTTTTTCCTAAGCTTGGAGGGAAAATAGTCTTGGAAGACTATTAATAGAATTAATACAAAGTGTTCATAAAGTTTGTGTGCAATTCATGGACACCCCCCTATTTCAAGTGTTTTACACTTGGATGAAATCTCATTTGTTATGATTTATTATATTCTTATATTTTTTGAGGATTTTGTATTATGTCATATTGGCCTTTAGGATTTTTTTCTTGAATTGCCTTTGTCTCATCTTGCTGTGAGGATAATGTAGACCTCATAAAATAATTTGGGAAATACTCTCTCCTCTTATATTTTCTGGAAGAGATTCTGTTGAATTAGTATTATTTCTTCCTTAGATGTTTGGTAGAATTCACTAGTTAAAATCACTTTGTCTTAAAGCTGTTATTTGGAAATATGTGTGTGTGTTTGTGTGTGTGTATGTGTATGCATGTATGTGTATATATATGTATTCATATTCATATTTATAAACTAAATATTCTACATATATATGAATTATATATATATATATAAACTAACTTATATTACATATTTAATTTCTTAAATAAATATTAGTCTGTCCAAGTTATTCCTTATTTTCTTAAGTGAATTTGGCAGTTTGTTTTATCCCTAGAAATTTGTTCATTTTGTATAAATTGTTAGTCCACAGAGTTTGCAGTGGACTGAGTGACTGTGGCCCACCTTCCAATTCATACGTATTCTATTTGGAGGTAGGCCCTAGGGAGGTAATTAGGTTATGAGGCATATTGTTGAAACTATTTGAAATGCTTCCCTTGTGATTGTTTTTCTTAAAACACATGATTATCATATTTATAAAACCTATAAAAATTGTATTTATTATAATTAATTATTTATTATTTGTTGTTGAGACAGAGTCTCACTATGTCACCCTGGGTAGAGTGCCATGGTGTCACAGCTCACAGCAACCTCAAACTCTTGGGCTTAAGCAATTCTTTTGCCTCAGCCTCCCAAGTAGCTGGGACTACAGGCTCTCGCCACAATACCTGGCTATTTTTTGTTGCTGTTGTCATTGGCCTGCCCAGGCCAGGTTGAAACCTGCCACCCTCAGTGTATGTGTCTGTGCTGTAACCACTGTGCTATGGGCACTGAGTCCTTAGATAGAATTAATGAATAAATTTTGTTACAGTTTTAAGCCTTATTTACATGTGCAAATACAGGTTTTATTTGGTTTCAATATTTTGAGATTAGATTAGACATTCAGTTCCCAGATCCACCATTATAGGGAGTCAAGTTAATATGTTAAGTTATAGTATCATTTTCCTTTCCCTGATACCTCCTTTAGAAATAAATGTATTTTGGCTTATCCTGTCATTGTGTTTTAACATTTGACATATTTTTCCTCTAGTTAATTCATGTACACTTTCTCTTCAGATAAGTCGTTCAAATAAAGTAGTTTTTTTTTTTTTTTTTAAGTAAAAAAAGAGAGAGAGAAGGAAGGAAAAGATGGAAAAAAAGAGATATCTTTCAGATAATCACCAGTTGGATTTTTTTTTAAAGCAAGAATTAGGTATGTATTTTGTTGAGCTCTTACAGGTTTAGCCAACTCTCTCTTAGACTGGAATGAAACCTTATGAATACAACACATTTTAGAAGAACTATAAGAATTTAGCTAATCATTAGACATCAGAGACTTTTTATGAGGAAGAAAACTGTCAACATCCTGAATGATCAGAAGCCTTCATTAAAAATCAGACAAGTGTCAGGGAAAAACACAAAGCTTTCACCACAGAGTGAGTTACATTAAGCATCATATAATCAGAATGAAGTTTTATATTTTGAATAAATAACATTTCTCAACAAAGCAAACTTTCAGATAATTTTTTTCTGAGGAAATATCAGTTTCAGAATTGAAGATAAAATTTTCACCTAGAAATGATGTACTAAAACTTATATGTAATAACAAAGGTTTTACAGAAAATATGTATATGAGAAAATACCTTAGACCAGTGGTTCTCAACCTTCCTAATGCCGCAGCTCATTAATACAGTTCCTGTGGGTTGCAGTCCACAGGTTGAGAACCACTGCCTTAGACAAATCTCATTGTTGAGTGTGAAGTTTTAAAAATGGAAGAATGACTTGAATTCTGTGGAAAATACCAATAAATGTTTGTGAATCGTCTCTGAGCTATGTAGAACATCTATGAATCTATATATAAGTAGGTGATTTATTAGTACTAGTGAGTTCTAGAAGGAGCCAGCAGCCAAACTTGTTATGGACATGTCCACTTCCTTTTCTGAGTGTGTCTTTTGGCTTCCTTCAACTTGATGCTGTTAAGATTATGTTCTGCCTGCTATGTCTAAACATTAGTCTTGCCCTCTTTTGCTAGGACCTTAGAGATCCTTGAGATTTCTTAAGCATTCTTTGTTTGTATGCACATGTATGGATGGTAGAGGGGTGGTGATTCTTACGTATGTTTTTCTTGGGGGGCTTTCATTTTATCCTATTCTATCTCTGCCTTCTTGTGTGCATATAGACTGGGCATCCTGTCTAGTCTTTTTTTTTTTATTTGCAACATCTTGATGCCTGGTTGAACTGTGCATTGTAAACTAGTGGGTTTCTGCAAAGCTGAGACAGAAGGTTTTGGAATCAATGTGAAAAGGGCTACTTCATGGCAGAAGCACAGGTGCTGAACAACAGACTTTTGGTAAAACAATATAATGTAGTATAAGCCAAGAAAATCCACAAAATCAGGAGTAAATTATCAATCTCTCACCAATAAACATTGCTGACAAGCTGCTCAAACCTGCTCCAAAGCATCTTGGGACTCATACAGAGAGGCAATATTAATCAGTATGTTTTACTTCTTGATTAATGGTCAGTGATATGCAGACACTTTAGCTCAGACTCATTCTAGGTCTGCTGGACTTTCACAACAGAGTCCTCCCCATACCTTCATGTTAATTTTTGTTCACAGACTTTTATAACCAAACCATCACTCTTATTTGACAAAATCATTTGGCTTACAATGGTATAATCAATAGACAATGAAAATGTACAGACAGATTTCAAAGAGTTGCAGTAACCACTGAGGGGTTGTAAACTGTCACATATTTTATACATTTTTTCCCTTGATCTATAGCTATCTGTAAACCTATTGAGATTTATACATTTATTAGTATACATTTTATTGAGGTATATACAATTAAGAATTCTAGTCAATTTGTCATTTAATCTTCTTTAGGCCATTTCTACTTCATTGAGATATTCTAAGATCCATAAGAAACAATCACATTAATATTGTTCCACATTGTAATTGTCTGAGCTCTGATCTGTTCATTGATCAGGAGGACCTAGATCAATAGTGGAAGTGTATTTATTAGCTTGGCCATTTTACAAACACTTCATTTTTTGTTTTAAAGTGAAAAAAGTTTTGGTAGTCTATTGCCTTAAGGAGGATCTGAATCAAAGCTAAGAGAGCGAATTATTCATTTATTGTAAACTTCTCTTAAAACACCAAAATTACCTTAGATTTTCCTCTTTTGTAACACCTATTTATTGGTTACATGACACTGAGCAAGAATCCACCTTAGCCCTATTTATCATTAATTTTAAAACAAAATGTTCCCACTGAAGTCAGTTACTCTCATTTAGCCATAGTGATGGTAGCAAGATGGGACAGACAACCCAGGGCTTCTTAACTCTTTGGTCCATTCTCAGGTATATGGGGTTAGCTTGGTTAAGTACAGAAAAATATGGCTCTCCCATCCACTAGGCAACACAACATTAGCATAGGCAGTCCCGACTTGGTGAGATGCAGGGAGAGGATCATCCAGCCCATCAGTGTCTTTGAATTCTTGCCATTTGTCAAAGTAATAGCCATATTCTCTGGTTTTATAATGTTACCAGACACTTACTTGCATTTTAAGTTTATTTTGACCCCATTATAGAGACTTCCAGCATTGGGAGGAGGGCAATATTGTGAAATAAAGAAGAATTGTATGTAAATTCCTTTTCATAATCTTTTCTATCTTTCCCAATACTACCACAAAAGTATACTAATTTATCTAATCAAGACCCACCTTTAATCCCCTCATGGTAAATTACAAAATAATACTGGAGGTTTATAGAACAACCCTTCCATCTTTTGTCACCTCTCATATTTTAAATAGGCAATTATTCATTTCATTTATTAATCAAACTATTACTTTTGAGGTTAATATGGAGTACAATATTTCTTTCCACAGTATTTCACTTCTGTGAGCAGTCAAGCCAGTACTTTCCTTTGAAGAAATGTAACACAGACAATAAACTGAATCCAACGTATATTTCTTGCTAGTCCTTTGATAATGAGCTTCACTCATTTGGCACTTGAAGCCAACCCTGGAAAATCTATCAAGTTCTGTCAATGTTCATTTAACTTCATTTAACTATACCCAGAGTAAACAATATTTAGCAGCCAGTTACAAAATTCAGCTGTTAATCTTACTAGAGTTGGCTTGTATAAATATGATAAGTCATTTTTCTCTTGCTTCCTTCAAAAAAAGTTTTTTAATGTAGCTTTCAACATTTTTACCATGATATGTCTTGGTGTGGATTGTTTTGTATATATCTTGGGTTTTGTAGAGCTTTGTAGATGTGTAGATTAATATTTTTTTCCTCAAATTTCCTACGTTTCCAGGCATATTTCTTCAAATATTTTTTTCTGTTTCTGGCTCATTCTCTCCTGTCCTTCTGGTACTCCAATTATGTACACCCTGGCACATTTGATGGTGTCCCGTGTTCCTCTGAAGTTCTGTTCATTTCTCTTTTTTGGATTGCTTAATTTCTGTCAATTTATCTTTTAAGTTTCTGACTCTTTCTCTTGCCACTTCAAATCTATTGTTTGAGTCACTCAAGTGAATATATATATATATATTTAATTAATTTATTTTTATTGCTAAATCATAGCTGTGTACATTAGTGCAATCATGGGGTACAATGTGTGGGATTCATATATACAATCTGAAATATTCTCATCAAACTGTTCAACATAGCCTTCATGGCATTTTCTTGATTACTGTATGTAGGCATTTGTATTCTGCATTTAGTAAGTATTGCCTGTACCCCTTCTAAGATGCACCATAGATGTGGCCCCACCCATTATCCTCCCTCAACCAAAACCTTCCCCCTTTGTTCCCCTTCCTTGGCTCTTTCCCCATAGTCTTGTGCTATAGTTGGGTTATAGCCTTCCTGTGAAAGCTATAATTTAGCCTCATAGTAGAGCTAAGTACATTGGATACTTTTTCTTCCATTCCTGAGATGCTTTGCTAAGAAGAACATGTTCCAGCTCCATCCATGTAAACGTGAAAGAGGTAAAGTCTCCATCTTTCTTTAAGGCTGCATAATATTCCATGGTATACATGTACCACAATTTGCTAGTCCATTCGTGGGTC